>MU726392.1:36303-54148 GCA_026770625.1 Nicotiana glauca | reverse complement strand
AATCAACTTGAGTAGGAAAGGCAGGGGTCGAGATTTCAAGGCAAGCATTCAAATAGGTCTGAGAAGCAGGGAAATTAGTACAATAAGGAAAGAATCAATCAAAAGAGTGGAATCAGAATCACACAAAGAGATTTGAAGTCCGCCCATAATTAGTGGCTACTTTGAGAGGGAAATTTAACATATAAAGGAATGCATAGCCTTGGGCATGTGAGACTAAGTTGTGGCAAAATAATAGCATGTAGCAGTAACTAAAAGGCATGATAGTCAAGTTTCAGTGCTTAACAATAGAGAAAAGATTCAGAAGCATGCAAATAACTTAGAACCAAAAAATAGTCAAGAGAATGGAAGCACACTACAATTTCAACGAACGAGTTGCACAGACAAAAAGAGATTGAATAGTCCCCAAAGAAACTGGGGTTTTCGAGAATCAAACGAGTTTAGAGGAGATGAGCAGTCAAACAAACAAAACAGGTTTAGAATCCCGGATAAGCCCCAAAATTAGGGTTTTCACTCATGCTAAATCAGATATAGGAGAGGGTAAATCAACTGAATAACAAACAANATACAGACAAACACAGTAAAAACATGTCGAGATTCAGAGAAGAGATGTTCGAGATAAAATAACATGAAACCCTAGTTGAGGAAAATAGAGTTTATGAAAGAAAACATTAAAGAATCTTTGAGAAAAATACATAGAAGGTTCACACACACATAGATCCAGAACAGATCTAAAATAAATCATAAGAACCTTAGAGATTAGGGTTTCGTAAGAAAACCCAAGAGACGAGATAGACATTGGAAACCATTGATGTGAGCAGAGAAGTCGAAGATCGAACTCGAATGGCCATGGCTGGCCGGAGAGAGTTGAAGATGACCGGAGAAAAACCATCGAGCAAAGCTCGGTCAAGTCCTTTTCAAGATCTGGTCATAGAACCTTAGAGATGAGACCATAGAAGCCATGGGAGACCGGTGTAGGGCTCCGATGAGTCTGGGGAGCCATGAATTAGGGTTTCGATGGGAGGCGGCGGCTAGGGTTTTGAGAGAGCTCAAAAGACGAGAGTGTTTGAGGGCGGTGGATTGGGAAAATGAGATAGGGTTAGGCAGTTGTGTGAAATTAAAAAGGTAAGAAGTAACGGTGGTCGTTGATCTAAATGATCAACGGCCGAGATTTAAAAGGGATGTGGGTTGGGTCGGTTCAACATGTACTGGGTCGGGTAGGCATGTTAATTGGGCTGGGTAATTGGATTTCAAATTGGGGCTGAAATGGGGCGCCAAATTGGCTAAAATTGAAATGCAATAAGGCCAAATCGTAAATAGGCAATTTTTCCCTTTTAATTTTGTAAAAATAGTAATACTGATTGTAAAAATAAATTAAATATACTGGGTAAATAAGTATTATATAAATATTAATTAAAAAATATTGGGATTAATTTTATAAACATAAAATGTCATAAATTACAAGATAGGCTATAATTGCAATTATATGCAATTTAGCTTTAAATACCAAAAAAATTTGTAAAAAATATGCGAAAATTAAATTAATTATATTTATGTGTAAGTGTGAAAATAAAATGAATTATTCACCAGAAATGATAATTTTGGGAATAATTATTGGATTTTGTTGTGTAAAATAGGCCAATAAATTGGTTTAAAAAATCATTGAAAATGTCCAAACTCTTGGATGTGCTTATATCTGCACCAATATGCTATTTTGGAAATATTTGGGTATAAAAAATACTTAGAAAAAAATTGGGTATCAACAACTGTCGCAATGTATGCATATAGGTGCTAAATGTTTGGGCCAAAATGGAATATCTTCCAATAAATTCTGGAGCCATTCAGCTTCTTCACGGGACTTATCTGAAGCTATAAACTCAAACTCCATTATAGAGGTACATGTATGTTTGGACGACTTCCAAGATACTGCTCCTCCACCAACGGTAAAAATGTATCCACTTGTGGATTTTGATTTTGTTGATCCGGTGATCCAATTTGTATCACTGGATAATTATTGTAATGCAATGCTGTCACGACCCCAGTTCGCCCACCGTGAACATGTCGTGATGGTACCTAGTCCCTACAACTAGGTAAACCTAACGATGTGGAATTTATACAACTTGCGGAAAACAAACTAACTTGCGGAAGCAAACAACTGAAAATTTATTGTATATAAGTGCCACTTGGCATAATACAACCCAATCATGAAATCCAAAACAAACTCCCAAAACCCGGAAACTCACAGGAAAACACAGGCTAATAGAAAGGAAATACACTGCTCTAACTCCAGAATGTCTACACAACCGAAAGAAAGGAAAGTCATATACTAAAGCTGGAATAAGATAGAGACTTCTGGTCTGCGGACATGGCAGATATACCTAAAAGTCTCTGTTAGATCTCTCCTCCGCAAGGATAGTACGCCTGGGTGGAGGTACCTGGAGCTGCACATGAAAAACATGCGCATAGCGGGAATGAGTACACCACAGCGGTACTCAGTAAGTGCCAAGCCTAACCTCGGTTGGATAGTGACGAGGAAGGTCAGGGCCCTACTGAGAAAAAAAAAATAATAAGGTTGACAATAGTATGAATTAAGCAAAGATAATGAGATACAGCTATTGAGTATATCGGATTACACCAACAACAATTTATACGCAGAAAAATAGATAACACCGAGTAAACAGCTCAACACCAACACCAATAATGACGATCTCCCAGGGTACCGTCCTGTAATCCATTTTATCAATCTGTCCGAGGAGCTCCCGGGATACCGTCCCGTAGTCCGACTCTCAATGTGCAGGGGATCTCTCGGGAATCTAACCCGTAGTCCCAAAGTAAATGTGCAGGGGGATCTCCCGGGAATCTAACCCGTAGTCCCAAAGTAAATGTGCAGGGGGATCTCCCGGGAATCTAACCCGTAGTCCCAAAGTAAACAAACAATGGGGAGCTATCGGAATCCCACATCCGTAGTCCCAATGTAAATGCGCAACCAAAATCAGAGAATATTCAGAAATAAAGTACAACAATACAAAGCAACATATAATTCTGGCCTAACATGCTCCACGTATTTACAATTAAGGCAAATTAAGCAAATAGGCAATTTGGATCAACTAAACATGATTTTCTATACTAGCATAGGCTATAATAGCAAGTAAAATAAAGCAAATACGAAAGAAACGCAGTTCAAGTATTTTAAGTAAAAATTTGGGTTTTTTAATAATTAGCTCAAGTACGCGCTCGTCACCTCACGTTCAAGGCATTCAATATCCAAATATTACATCCTAAGGGACAAACTCCTCCACACAAGGTTAGACAAGCCACTTACCTCGAACAAGTGCAAGTCAACCCGAAATCACGCTTTTGCCACAAGTATCCAACTCCAAATAGCTAAAATCTATTCAATAATATTGCATATTATAAATAATAATTCAAGTAATTGATTCTACAATTAAATTCTAAGCTGATATGCGAAATTATGTAAAATGACCAAAATGCCCTCGGGCCCACATCTCAGAATCGGGTAAAATTTATATTTCCAGAACCCTCGTACTCTCACGAGTCTAACCATATAAAAATCTCTCAAATCGGACCACAAATATCCCCTCAAATCTCGAATTTAGAATTCAAAACTCAAGCCCTAATTTCTTACAATTTGGCTAAATTCTCAAGGATTTCAAGGATGATTCTACAATATAATCATGTTTTTAACTCATAAAACTTACCTCTAATCAATCCCAGTCGAAACCCGCTTCAAATGCTCCCAAGTAGCTCTCAAAATGCTCAAAATGGTGGAAAATGGGTTTGGGTTCGCGGATGAACTGTTTTTAACATTCTGTCCGGGCACTTTAGCTAACCCTATGCGATCGCATAGAACAAAATTTCCGAGGCACTGTAGCTAACCATATGCGATTGCATTAGAGCTCCTGCGATAGCATAGAACAAAATTTCCGGGGCACTGTAGCTAACCCTATGCGATCGCATTAGAGCTCCTGCGATCGCATAGAACAAAATTTCTAGGGCACTGTAGCTAACCCTATGCGATCGCATTAGAGCTCCTACGATAGCATAGAACAAAATTTTTGGGGCACTGTAGCTAACCCTATGCGATCGCATAGAGCAAAATTGCTCTGCACTGACTGCTGCATTTCTGCAGCATTTTCCAACTTCAAAAATTCCCGTTAGCCATCCGAAATCACCCCGAGGCCCCCGAGACCTCAACCAAAAATACCAACACCTCCTAAAACATCATACAAACTTGTTCCAATCATCAAAACGCCTCAAACAATGCCAAAACCATCAAATTACGTCAAATTCAAGCCTAAGTTCTTCTAAAACTTCCAAAACACGCATTTGATCAAAAATCCAACCAAAACACGTCCGAATGAGATGAAATTTTGCACACATATCCCAAATCACCTACCGAAGCTACAGCAACTCTCGAAATTCCGTTCCGACCCTCGTATCAAAATCTCACTTATCAACCGGAAATCGCCAAAATACTAACTTCGCCAATTCAAGCCTAAATTAGCCACGGACTTCTAAAATTCATTCCGAACATGCTCCCAACCTAAAAATCACCTAACGGAGCTAACGGAACCATCAAATTTCTATTCTGAGGCCGTCTTCACACTGTTCCAACTACGGATCATTTTCCAACACTTAAGCTCTAATTTAGGGACTAAGTGTCCCAAAACTCTCCGACACTCAACACCGAACGTCCCGGCAAACCAAAATAGCAGAAATGAACTTAGGGAAAATAGTTAATAGGGGATCGGGGCGTAAATTTCAAAAATGACCGGCCGGTTCGTTACAAATGCATAGTTTTGGGTACATTTAATATATCCCAAAACTCGTTTCATTGCTAACCAATGATCTTGGTCAGTATTACTTGTGTATCGACTAAGTTTACTTATTGCACAAGCTATATCAGGTCGTTTACAATTCATAATGTACATCAAACTACCCAATACTCTAGCATATTCTAATTGACATTTGCTTTGACCTTTATTCTTTACAAGAGTATGATTTAAATCTTGGTGTTCTTGCAACTTTAAAGTCCAAATATTTGAAGTTTTCAAGTACCATTTTAGTATAATGAGATTGAGACAAAGCTAGACATTGAGGAGTCTGAAGGATCTTAATACCCAAAATTAAATCGACAACTCCTAAGTCTTTCATATCAAACTTACTAGTAAGCATGTGCTTAGTACATTTATGTTAGCAATGTCATTACCCATTATCAATATATCATCCACATATAAACAAACGATGACTATTTGTTTTGGAGTATTCTTAATGTAAACACATTTGTCACACTCATTGATCTTGAAGCCATTGGACAATATTATTTGGTCAACTTTTGCATGTCATTATTTTGGTGCTTGTTTTAGTCCGTAAAGTGACTTAACAAGTCGACACACCTTCTTTTCTTTTATGGGAACTACAAACCCTTTGGGTTATTCTATATTAATTTCTTTCTCCAAATCTCCATTTAAGAAGGTTGTCTTCATATCCATCTGATGGATTTGAAGGCCATATACGGCGACTAACACTATTAACACCCGGATAGATGTAATCCTTGTTACCGTCGAGTATGTGTCAAAGTAATCAAGATTGTCTAAACCCTTTAACAACTAATATTGCCTTATATTTGTCAATAGTACCATCAACTTTCATTTTTTTATTGAAAATCCACTTAGAACCCAAAGGTTTATTTCCTGGAGGAAGATCAACCAATTCCCAAGTATGATTACTTAATATGGATTCTATCTCACTATTGACTGCCTCTTTCTAATATTGTGCTTCCAAGAAAGATATTGCTTCTTTGAACGTTTGAGGCTCATTTTTCAATAAGAATGCTAGAAAATCTGTGTGAATTAAGTCTAAAGGATTTGAATTCCTTTCAACTGACTTATAAAGATGCTTAACATACTTTTATACCACACACATTTGACATTTTGAGTTATTACATTCAAACATAGGCTATACTTCCAAATTAATCATTTTCGCAAAGTTTTCAAGATGACGTGACCTAAATATTCATGCCATAAATTATTTGATTCAAGCAAGTAAGAAGAAGCTGAAATTTTGTTCATGTCAATGGCAATTACATTAGTTTGAAAAGGCCCTCAGTAAAGTAACTTTTTCCTACATACATTTCATTATTACTAATACAACCTTATCGGAAACAAGAACATGCTTAAAGTCGTTCTTGACTAGAAGTGATATCGAGACTAAATTATTCCGCATTTCAGGAACATGAAAGACATCATTTAGAGACATAATCTTGTAGAAGCCATCTTCAAAGCTATCTTGCCCGTTCCTTTAATTTTTGCAGTAGCGAAATTTGCCATAAAAACTGTCTCGCCGGGTCTAGCATGAGCATAAGAAGTAAACAACTCCTTGTTAGCACAGACATGACTAGTTGCCCCTGAATCAATCCATCATTCTCTAGGATTTCCGACTAGGTTGCATTCCGAAAGCATGTCACATAAATCGTATATTTCATAATTCTTCTCAATCATGTTTTCTTGTCTTTTCTTCTTGTCCTTCTTGGTGCACGGTATTCAATAGCCTTGTGTCCAACCTTTCCACAGTTGTGGAAATTATTGTTGATCTTTGGTCCAAACGATTTCTTTCTATTTTTGCTCGTCGAAGCTTCCTCAATAATATTTGCACCCATTATTGTTGAATTTTTACGAGACTTCTTTTCTGCAGCCTTGTTGTCCTCTTCAATCTTAAAGCAAATAATAAGGTCTTCCAACGTCATCTCCTTGCGCTTATGTTTTAAGTAGTTTTTAAAGTCCTTCAACATTGGAGATAACTTTTTAATAAATGCCGCAACTTGAAACGCTTCATTTATGACCATACTTACAATCATAAATTTAGAATTAATAATATAATCAATATCTTTAATAAAAATATTGATTCAATTTATACTTTCGGCAAGGAGGTCATGAACGATGACTTGTAGTTCTTAAACTTGAGTTATGACAGACTTACTATCAACCATTTTAATGTCCAAGAACTTTGCGGCAACAAACTTCTTAAGTCCAGCCTCTTCCGTCTTGTACTTCTTTTCAAGAGCGTTCCACAACTCTTTCGAAGTTTTCACGACACTGTAGACGTTGTACAAGCCATATTCCAAACAACTTAATATATAATTTTTGCACAAGAAGTCAGAATGTTTCCATGCCTCCGTGATGACAAATCGCTCATTAGCCGGAATCTATTCTCCCAAGACTGGAACATCCTTTTTGATAAAGAGTTGCAGACTGAGTGTGGTCAGGTAGAAGAATTTTTTTTCTTGCCAGCGTTTGAAGTCCACACCAAAAACAATTCGGGCTTTTCTCGGCGGGTGCCATCGCTGGTGCAGGCGTTATGTGACTTGAAGACGCCGTAGCTATTGCAGCAGTAGTCGTTCCAACAGAACTATATTGTTGTTTCATACTTGTTGTTATTTTTCTGTAAAAGAATTGACACAAACATAATTAGTATCAGAGTGAAGTTTCTATTTCTTCAAACCGAATACAAACAACCGAGTAAAAAATCACAAGGATTTTAATATCGGATTGAGTAGAAAGTCACAATGACTTTAATCTAAAACTGGAGTAGAAAATCCGAAGATTTTAATCTCCTAAACGGGAGTAGAAAATTACTATGATTTTAGTCTCTAAAACCAGAAAGTAAGATGAATACAGAAATAAATATTAAATTTCTTAAGCTTATTAGCTCACTATATTCAAAACCCGAAAACTAGAAAACGTTAGTTTAAGAAAACAAAATAGAAAAATTTCGAGCCCACAAGTTTCTTGTGTGTCCTTAAGGAATTTAATCCCCTCATAGTGCCCAAGGTTTTGCATTAATTCCTCCTAGGATAGAATGGAATAACTATTCTGTGATAGCGGCACTTCAATTCACAGAACTTTGGCGAACTCAAATGGCGGAGAAAATCACATAAAATGCTTACGCTTTTGCTTTGAAAATAATGCATAATGCAGAAGATAGAGGGGAGAGATTTTTAGATTTTGGTGCTAGAAAAAGAGGCTAAGCCTCTCTATTTATAGCCAACGAAGTTTAGTCCCAACAGGTGTCTATTCCACAGAAATTATTTGAATTTCTGTTGAATGGAATCTTTGGTCGCGAATTCGACCTCTGAAAATAATTCCGCGAATTCATATTTTTCGTGCAAAAAATATTAGAAAAGAAAATATTAAATGATGGAAAAGGAAATTAAATTTGGTCCAAAAAATTATCAGTCAATCATATCAATTGACCGAAGTCGAGCCGAGCGAGCGACGAAGACGACGAGAGTGCGAGGCTTGCTCTCTTCGCAATTCTTTAAGAGCTATAAGCACAAGAATTTTCCTCTTCCTATCCAATGCGGGACAAATTTCCTTTGTAAAATGAAATAATTGAAAATTTCATTTCCCTTCATTTCTTTTCCCATCATTTTTGTCACGACCCAAACCCCGGTCATGATTGCGCCCAACATCTTGTAGGAAAGCCCGACCATTCGAACACTCTCAACCCCAAACACAAAATTCCTTATCAGTTATTAGAATTAAATCATCAGTTAAGCAAAATTTCAATCTGTGATAGTAAGTAAAAGCAGTACGGAAACCATAATAATGCCAATATAGCCTCTAACAAATCTGGTGTCACGAGTCCGAGCCTCTAAATACAACTGAGTAACATCCTATACATATGAAGGTCTAGATGCAGAAGTAAAAAGGGATAAGAGGAGAAATCGGGTCTTGCGGACGCCAGGCAGCTACCTCGATGACTCCAGTAAGTAGACCGGGCAGCAGCAACAAACTCAGCTAGGCCTCCGGGATCCTTGTATCTGCACATAAGGTGCAGGGAGTAAAGTGAGTACTCCGACTCAGTGAGTAATAGTAATAAATAACGACTGAAAGTAAGAATTCTCGTAAGAATACTACACAGTTCTATAACAAACAGTAAATGCAGTAAAAAACCAGCTAAGTGAGGAAAAACAGGTGAATATCCCTCAACCAGTACACTACTCCTCTCAAGGTCCGGTAATTTACTTACACTGCTGCGGCGTACAGCCCGATCCGTACCGTATACTGCTGCGGCGTGCAGCTTGATCCATATATATATATATATGTATACTGCTGCGGCGTGCAGCCCGATCCAGTAATAGTATGTACTGTTGCGGCGTGCAGCCCGATCCAATAATAGTAGTCGACTGCGCTCACTGGGGTGTGCAGACTCCGGAGGGGCACCTATAGCCCAAGCGCTATAATACTGCGGCGTGCAGTCCGATCCATATATATATATATATATATATATCATATATCACTGCGGCATGCAGTCCGATCCGTATAATATACTACTGCGGCATGCAGTTCGATCCATACATGTATATGTACATACTGTTGCGGCGTGCAGCCCGATCCGATATATATCAAATACCCTCACTATGGGGTCCTTGACCCCTCTCAGTTAATACAGACTTGGCCACTCGGGCTTGCTCGGCTAAGACAGGGTTTCCAAACCCATATATTTCTCATCTGGATTGCCGACTTCTAAAGCCGGTTCATATTATGTTTATCAGTTAAGAACATGACTGAGAGTATGATTTCAACAAGTAAAGTGAGGTCAACTAGCAAAACATACCCCCTAAGGGTCTACAAATCGACACAAGGCCCCAAACATGGCAACTAGCCCAAATATATACTAATATTAATTAAGTCTCAGTCAAAAATACAGTAGAGACATCAATCGGAATGGACCGAGTCCAAATCCCCAGCAGTAACAAACCTCACGCTTATCATACAGCGCGTGTCTCATCTCAACATAGCGCCACGTAGTGCAAATTCGGGGTTTCAAACCCTCGAAACATCATTTATAACTATTACTCGCCTCAAGCCGGCCGAAATCCTAGCTCGCCTTGCGCTTCCCTCGCAAATCAACCTCCTCATGCGTAGAATCTAGTCAAAACCACAAGGAATACATCACAATAGACTAAGGGAACATAACCCAATCGGAAAGGCTCGAAAATTATCAAAAATTACGAAGTTGGCAAAACCCGAGCCCCGAGCCCACTTATCAAAAAATTACGAAATTTACATCATCGGATTCCTCGTCTCTCCACGAGTCCGTACATATCAAATTTACCAAAATCGGAGTTCAAATGCCCCCTCAAATCCCAAATTTTCATTTCAAAACCCAAGCCCTAGTTCTTCAAATTTTCACCCAATTTTCCAAGAATTAAAGGTTGATTCTTTAATAAAATAGCATTTCTAGGTCACGAGGCTTACCTCCAATAAATTTCCGTCAAAATCCTCTTCAATTTCCACTAGAAAGCTCTTAAGGTAGTCAACAATGGAGGAAATAATGAATTGGTCGCGGATGAAATAACATAATAAAACCCTTCTGCCCAGCTGACCTTTCTTCTATGCGAACGCGAGGGCCTTCTCGCGTTCGCGATGACCAAAAATCCACTAGGCCAAAATTCCTCTTCGCAAATGCGGAGCTCGTCCCGCGAACGCGAAGCTTCAGCGGCTCCTTCTACGCGAACGCTGAGTCCATCCCGCGAACGCGAAGCACAAGGACCAGGGATCCCAAATCTTCCTCTACGTGAACGCGTCTCCCTGAACGCGAACGCGATGCCTTGCATCCTCCAACTACGCGAACGCGAGGTCCCCACCGCGAACGCGAAGACCAAATTGGCCTGCAACTGCTGTGCATTTTTCTGCAATAACCCAAGTCCAAAAATGATCCGTTTGATCACTCGAAATCACCCCGAGGCCCCCGGGAACTCAACCACAGGCACCAACATATCCCAAAACATCATACGAACTTGTTTCAATCATCAAAACACATCAAACAACACTAAATTCGTCAATTTACATTAGATTCAAGCCTAAGTTTCTTCAAAACTTCCGAAACACACATTCGACCAAAAACCCGACCAAAACACCTCCAAATACCTTAAATTTTACCCGCGCATCCAAAATCACCTAACGGAGCTACTGCAACTTTCAGAATTTCATTCCGACCCCCGGATCAAAATCTCACTTACCAACCGGAATTCGCCAGAATACTAACTTTGCCAATTCAAGCCTAATTCTACACCGGATCTCCAAAACTAATTCCGACCGCACTCCTAAGTCACAAATCATCCCCTGAAGCTAACCGAATCACCGGAATTCATATCCGAGCCCTTTAACTAAATGGTCAACTTCCGGTTGACTTTTCCAAAACAAGTTTCCTTCAAAGAGACTAAGAGTCTCATTTCCATCTAAAACCAATCCAATTCGACTCGATCACCTCAAATACCGATAATGAAGCATATAGAAACATAACATGGGGGAAACGGGACGGTAACTCACGTAACGACAGGTCGGGTCGTCACAATTTTCCATTCACACTTGTTCATCAATATTCAATTCTCGTCTAATTGATTTCTTCTTATGGCGAGGGGAAATTGAATTTCATACTTGAAAGTTATAATGTATGTCCCTTGAACAACTTTTTAATTATTAGAATTTCCTTTGTTTCATCGTCTCCCTATTTCCGACAAGTTGTCAACACGACATATCTTTATTACCCCCGAATGTTCACTTTAAGTGATTATTTTTTTAGATATTTTCACATATATTACAAAATTTATCTATAAGTATATTAATTAATAATAAAATTGATCATATTAATCTTAATTTGTTCATTAAAAATATAAAAAAACTCCTAAATTCTTTACTCTAAGAACAATGAGAAAAATAAATTAATTCTTTCTTAATCTTTATAAAAATTAAATATTACTATGAACCACCAAAAAAGCCAAAAAATTACTTAAATGGACTGAAGGAAGTATCTTAATAGTCGGCTTTTAAGAGTCCGAAACTTAATTAATATTTTTTTAGACACAAAGTATATTTTTAATGTTAAAAAAAAAGTTACAAAAATAGGTAATTCGCAGTATTTTACTGCGAATTACTTTAACGGAAATTTAGCCGTTAAAGTAATTCGCAGTAAAATACTGCGAATTATTAAAAAAAAAATTTAATAATTCGCAGTATTTTACTGCGAATTAGGTAAAAAAAAAAATTAATAATTTTTTTTACCTAATTCGCAGTAAAATACTGCGAATTACAAAAAAAAAATTTATTTATTTTTAATAAAAATAAAATTATAGATCGTCAAATTCGAAAAGACCACAATCCGTCATGTTTATTAAATATCACTGTTTTTACTCTGTCTCTTGAGCCGAGGGTTGATTGGAAATAGAAGGCGTGCGTACGTATTACCCTCCCCAGACCTCACTCTGTGGGACTATACTGGGTAGTTGTTATTGTTGTTGTTGTTGTTTTTACTCTGTCCTTACTTGCTAGGGAGGGATATACTCTTGTTTAAGGACAAAATTACCCATAGAAGCCCTAAGGTGACTAGCAATATTGTTTATCTAGATAAATTTTTTTATAAAAAATACTTAAATTTATAATTTTTGCCCCTCCCTTTTTCCTTCCTCTAGGGACAGTGTGTACACTCTACTCTCTTCAGACCCACTTGTAAAATTACATTGGGTTTGTTATTATTGTTGTATTAAATTTATCACTTAAAATAAGTCTTAGAATTTTTTGTTTTATTATTTAAAATTTTCTAAATGAAAAAAATTTGTATTTTTTGACAGTTTAAAAAGGGAAAATTGTTAAACATAAAATGAGAAAGGAAGGAGGTAATCTCACGCAGGGAGATAAATGTCTTTGTGTGAAAAGTGGGTCAGTTCCCAATGGCACAATCTTCCACCTCTTTATTGGGAACATATTCAATATTCCCAATAAATTTGACGATCTATAAATTTTCGAATTTGACGATCTATAATTTTTATTTTATTTTTAAAAAAATATTTTTTTTTTTGTAATTCGCAGTATTTTACTGCGAATTAGGTAAAAAAAATTTAATAATTTTTTTTTAAAATTTTTAAAAAAATTTATTAATTTTTTTTTTTTACCTAATTCGCAGTAAAATACTGCGAATTATTAAAAAATTTTTTTTTAATAATTCGCAGTATTTTACTGCGAATTACTCTAACGACTAAATTTTCGTTAAAGTAATTCGCAGTAAAATACTGCGAATTACCTATTTTTGTAACTTTTTTTTTTAACATTAAAAATATACTTTGTACCTAAAAAATCATTAATTAATTTTCGGATTCCGGCTTTTAATATTGAATTAAAAACAGTGTATAAATTTCGAGAATCAAGAAAGATTCGAACCTTACACTGTCGTGAGTCAACAACATTAGGTAAATGATCACTTTTAAAAAATAAACATATCTAAAAGAAAATTCAATAAGAGAATATCGCAATGGATTTTTTTAATTACTACTCCCTCCGGTCCCAATAAGTAACCAGTTTGCCTTTTGATTTAGATCCAAAATAAGTGTTCATTTCTATAATTAAAAAAGAATTTAATTTATTTTTATAAAATTACTCTTATGTATATATCCCTAAAAATTTTCTTACTCTTCACATTAAATATTTAATTAAGGGTAATTTATTCATACTAGGTAGTTTTGTATAGAATTTAGTATTTTTTTAATAGGCGTGCTAAAAGTAAATTAGTTACTCATTGTGGACCGAAGGGAGGAGTTTCGTTTTTATCGAAAAAAATTTCTTCTCCCAACGAAAGTAAGTGAAGTATGTGCAATTCATTTACAAATGAATTACTAACAAAGATGAGCAATAAAATTTGCACCTTTTGCATTTTGCAGTAAACAACTTAACAACAAGGTGGCTTAATTTAAAAAAAAGGTAGGGGTTGATGTCAAACCCTTCGGTATCACAAGACAGCTTAATTTAACCACACAAAAAAAACTAACTACTCCATAGAAATATTTATCGCTTTCAAGATGCAAATGAGTCAAACATTTAAAGGAAAAACAAATAAGAGTCCTATAATAATAATAATTTCTTTTAAAGAGTGGAACATAGCTATCATTATTATAAATGGAGAAGAAAAACCGTAATCAAAATGTAGAAAAATGAACAAGTTGCAACTCGCTCTATTTCTTTTCAATGATTTTACTCCCTCCGATTCACAATAAGTGTCCAATTTGCTTTTTTATTTTTGTTAAAAATAAGTGTCCAACTATGTAATTAAGAAAGAATTCAATTTATTTTTATAAAATAACTCCTATGTACATATCCCTAAAAAGTTTTCTTACTCCTCGCATTAAATATTTAATTAGGGGTAGTTTAGTCATAGTATATATTTTTGTATATAATTTAGTATTTTCTTAATGGACATGCTAAAAGTAAATTGGACGTTTATTGTGAAACGGAAGAGGTAATTTTTATGCTTTAAAGTAGCTACAAGTTTAATTAAGTGAGATGACCGGTGAAGAGCACAATGTTGCGTGAAATGGACTTTCTTTTCCCATATATTGAATGTACTCCCTCTTATTCACAATAAGTGACCAATTAAAACCTTTATTTTCTTTCATGAAATTGTGTAAATAAATTTTTAAATTTTTGTTGTTAATACTAAAATTATTATTATGTATAAATTATTCTAATTAAATTTTTTTACTGTGCTCATTATTTTGTTATTTCAGTATTATAGATGCTTAAATAATTTTTATTTTTAAATTTATAAATAATATTTATTTGTTCTATAGGTAAGTCCATAATATAAATTAAAAGATAAAATCGTAATATTAAGAAGTTTAAAAAAATAAAAAGAAGATAAATATTTATAATTCAGAGGGTAAAACAGGTATTTGACAATCTAAAATATAAAAAATCTAGTTGAGCGACCTTCTGAGTGTAATAAGCATAGTTCAATGACTTTGTTATTACAAAAGAAAGAAAAGTAACTCTAGGAGATAATTTGAGATAGTTGAGTTACCATTTGAGTAATTGTATTTCATTATGATCAAACTTTTTAGTTTGATAATGCGCCACCATTCAAAAATAGTCAAGTGATTCTCGTTCTACCCGAGAAAGAAAAGGTTGCATTAGCAATTTTTTTTTGTTATCTTATTAATTCCTCCGGTCGTTAATTTATATGAAATTGTGTGTATCCCTTTTAACTTTTGTCGAATAGACCCGAATTATTAACCTCTTTATATATGGATGTGCCTATTAATTAGTATGTCAAAAATTTCACAAACTCTTTGGAATATTCACAACGAGAACAAGACATCAAATGCAGAAGTAAATTCAGGATTTAAACACTATCAGTTCAGCTTTAATGTTTTAATTAGGAATGGGTGTCGGCCGGTGCGCGATTTGTCAAAGGTTCGGTTCGTTTTATTCGGTGTTTGGTTGTTGAGTCAGTATAACAATAACCGAATCAATATAAATTCGGTTGGTTCGGTATTTGAAACCACAGTTCGATTGGTTTTCGGTTTTGTTCGGTTGGTTCTACTTGCTGGAACAAGATGATTAAAAGATAACCATATACTTTGGATGGTTTACGTTGATAAAAGAATATATTTCTAAGTTTTGATTTGTGATAGCATAGAGTTTGTATGGGCTGTGAGAACTTTTTAATCAAATGGTCTAATATCACATTTCAACAACAACAACAATCCAGTATAATCTCACTTAGTGGGATCTGGGTAGGGTAGTGTGTACGCATACCTTACACCTACCCTAGGGTAGAGAGGCTGTTTCCAAATAGACTCTCGGCATCCTTCCCTCCAAGAACTTCTCACCTTGTTCTTGGGGAGACTCGAACTCATTACCTATTGGTTGGAAGTGAAGGTTGCTTACCATTACAACCTAATGTCGAACATTTCAGTACCTAAAAACCTTCTGCGGCAGCATCATAATTAAATGTAACTGGATTTATCAGCAAGGAAAGAGTGCATCATCATGGCACCAACACCTATAGTTTGATCTGGATATCTTTAAGAACTCATTTGGCGTCATTTTCTAATGTGCAATGGATTTCGATGGATTGGAGATACTTTTACAACTTGGGGATTTATTTGGTACCCCGTGGTCCCTTTCATCCGGTGGCGTACGCAGAATTTTTCATAAGCAGTGTTACTATTTTTAGCAATAGGCTTGTAACAGTCAAAAAAAAAAATTATGGAGCCAAGGGAATTTGAACCCAAGACATCTCTCATCAAATTTGAAGCTATCAACCACTAGATTATTGAGGTATTTTGATGCAAGTGGTATCACTTATAATGATTTTATTTGTATTTCTATTTTATTTATTATTTTTATATACATATGTAATATAAGTTTTCGACAAAGCGGTGTCCCGGGACACCGCTCGGGTCCATGTAAATCCGCCCCTGCTTCCATCGGGTGCTCTTTTGAGCGGATCCTTTTATACAACCGCATGACAGAGACAGAATCTTGGTAAGGATCATGGAAACCAATTTGGATATCATATCTGTTGGGCGAAAACTTTTACTACAGTCGAAGAAGCCAAGGGCTTTGCAAAGATAAACTTCGGTTTTTTCTGTAACTGCGACCCCAAAACCGATTACCGAATCGAACACCAAACTTTAAAAATTTATAATCCGCAATACACCAAACAAACCGCTATGGGAATAAATCAAAATTGTTAGCCCGGCCAGTTTTTCCAGATCGCTCGATATTATGCTCACCCCTAGTTTTAACCTTTGAACCTATTATATTATAATATTATGAGTTCATATCTATTACTATTTAGTAGAATTTTAATGAACTTTTACACATAAATTCATGCTCTACATTAAAAGTTATAAATTTAGTTGAACCCAATACTAGAAGGCTAGATCCGTGTCTCTGATCAAGTATAGTCTTGTAGGTGTAACCCGCCTTCAAAGGCGGAGGAGTAAAAAGCCCTTGTCTTTATCAAAATCAAAGTGATCATTAGACGTTCTTTCTCAAGATCAATTCAAAGTGCGGCCGGACACTTTTTGAGAATCAAATACTTCAATTTGGCCCTTGAATGAAGAAACAAGAAGGAGCGATCAAGAGAAATTATTTCTTGTTATCGATTCAAGAAGGTCTGTATCATTCTATGTTTGAGAAATACGTTGCTCCAATTAAAGAAAAAATTCAGAAAACGCATTGAAGTGTACTTACAATTAATTTAATAAAATTACTTTTCTTGTAAAAGAATAAAGGAATGTGCTTGCTATCTTTATGTGGTGTCCTTTGTCGAAGAAAGGACAAGATATGCTCGTAATCCAACTTTTCAGCAAATTATTGGAGAAGGATATTCTTTGAAAAAATTTTATTTTGTGCTTCACACAATTGATACTAGTTGTGTGAGGTCTTTTTTTATCTCACAATTGTGTGGGTCCCAGAATTTTGTAGACCCAAATGGTGTAAGATAGGGGTCCACAAATATATAAAATAAAAAGAGACCTCACACAACTAATCTAAATTATACGAGACACAAAATAAAATCACTCCTATTCTTGGTACTCTTCAGTCTTTAGAAAGTTGAGTTAATAAATAAATTAACTATAAAAAAATGGCATAAAAGTCTTTTTATTTTTATTTTATTGTTAATGCATGTTGATGGTGGTCTAATTGGATAATGGGCCCTCCCACTAATCATACTGCAATATATTAATTGTTCAATTAGACGTGACATATTTCTATTTAGAAGGTCAATGTCACCCCTCTTATTGAATAGGACCGATTTCTAAGAGCCTCTTCGGAAAGCCAATTTGGAATTGAATTTGGGTGTAATTGGATGTAATTACACAGTTTCGCATGTTTGTTTGGCCAAGTAATTACTTGGTCAGCATGAAATTGGATGTAATTGGAGGGGTGTAATTACACTCTTCAATTCTCAACGGGGAGGTGAAAATTTGTGGTAATTACATTGTATAATTACAATGTTGCCTTTTAGTTTCTTTCCTTTT
>MU726392.1:3011-34755 GCA_026770625.1 Nicotiana glauca | reverse complement strand
TAGAAATAATGAGTCATTAACAAACTTGACATATAATGAGTGATGCAACCAAAGTAAAATTTCGTTCTTAAATATGATTATAAACTTGTTATATTTCCTAATCTTAAGCTGTAGTGGAATTTACTATTATTATGTTGGAATTTGACATATGTTAAACTATCTTTTTGTGTGCCTTTTAAAATTATGCTATATTCATGGTTCCAATTTACTTGATTTAGTAGTATTGGCTCACATTGCATATTATTCATTTTTTTAGTTAAAATTGATAGATTAGTTTTGTCAAATATTCGAATAATGTTATGACATTATATTTATATATATTAATTTATTTTATCAAACATGAATTTCATGATGTACAAAACATATATTTTTAGTTTTGTAAGTATCTAAACTTTTAGAATATATATATATATATATATATATATATATTATTTTTTAGAATTATTAATTATAAATATATGATTACTAATTAATGTATATTCACGAAAAAATATACATCTTAAATACCAAATATAATATCATTTACACTTATAAAAATTTATGGGCATATATTTATTATATTATCTTTTAAGTTTTGATAATTACTTCATTTAAAATTTAATCTAACTGTGTAATTACACTTGTGCAACCAAACAGTAAATTTGTAATTACACTATGACAAACGAACAAGTCGTTGTAATTATACAACTGTATAGTTACTAGGTTGTGTAGTTACTACCCTAGTAATTACACCAGTTCCAATTACCTGGTGGCTTTCCAAATAGACTCTAAGCACAAAATAAAGGGAACGGTAGAAAGTTTATTAAAACAATAGTTTTCCTACTTTAACTTGTGTTTAAATGCTGATCTTTATCATTCTTAAAATTCAAAATATATCTCATTTTCTTTATAATCATATAAGACAATGGTTTCCTTCCTAGACGGATTTAGGATTTCTAAAATATAAGTATATCACTAAGAAAATGAGAAAAAAAAGTATTGAGTGGGAATTGATTCATATTCTTTTGGGTAAATAATGTAATATTCAATTAAGTGTATCGTTCAGCCTTTGTGAAGCATAGCTGCAACAAAATATTAAACTAATTCTGAAATATATATGCATACATAATTTGGCGAAGAGACCATAAATCCACGTGTCCCATAAATTATCTTATAAATTTGCCCTTGCTTTCCTTTTACCTTGTAGGCCCATGAAATTCCATTATTTTCTGTATCATTAAATTGGTGGATTTTTTTTTGGTATATAATGTTTACCTGATTTAGTTAGGTTTTATTTTTTTTTAATAAAAAATAACTGAAGTTTTTTACAAAATACAAATTCGGCCAAAATTTATAATTTATATACAACTTAAATATAATATCTACAGCACAAGTTATTTATGTACAGATCCGGTCAAAAACCTATAATTACGTACAACTTATAAGTTATACTATATATTTTATATGTCGTTTGTACATCCGACGTATAAAATTTATATAATTTGTTTATGTATTCTTCTTAGAGATCCAATATGAAATTCCAACCAAAATCAACTCGAATCTTCACCAAATTCTCTCAAAATTGAAATATAAAGTCCAAAAGATTTAATAATATACAATAATACTCAATTAAAAAAAATTAATTTTACTAAACCCGATTTTTGAATTCAAAGCTTTGAAACTTTTTAATGAACGTCAATAACGAAATTATTATTTTGTTTGGAAGGGGGTAATATGCCTACCATTCACTGTTACAGAGTTTACGGGCGAAGTAAAAGATCGAGCTAAAATCATTGGAGATGGTCTCAAAACTCTAGCAAATCCATTTTTACCTTATAAAGATTACGTAAAATTACTGATTTAAGTAGAAAATGTTGGGAGTTAAAAGATGACGAATCTTTAGAACTTAGAATTGCCTAAATACAATTGGGAATTTCATGCATATTTTACTGTACAACTTTCTCGTACAAACTTATAAAAAGACTAATTTATTTGCAAAGATATCAAAAGCTATACTTCCACCAAGACCTCGAGAGGAAAAAGACATGAGGGTCAGAGGGTGTGTTGCCTTTGTTTTGGTTCTTCCAATTGAAGTTTGCATAAATACAATTGGAATTTTAATTTTTCTTTTAATGGGGAGAAAAAAAAAAAGGGAAAACGCATAGAGAAAATAGGAAAGATTAAAGTTTAATACATTATTTTGTATATAAATAATGGAAAAGGCCTAAAAATGCCACTTAACTTTCAGAAATGGTCTATCCATGCCATCCGTTAAAAAATGCTCATTTCATGTCACTGCCGTTAAAGAAATGACTCATCCATGCCATTATTGACTAACAACAGTGGCATAGATGAGCCAAATGAAAATTGAGCCGTTAGTCAATAATAGTATGGATGAACCATTATTTTAACGACAGTGGCATGGAAATAACAATTTTTTAACGGATGACATGGATAAATCATTTCTAAAAATTGAGTGGCATTTTTAGGCCTTTTCCGTATAAATAATAAATTGCATATGAAAATATAATTAAGTGATAACCTCTATAATAGTGGTAAATAAGTTAATAATATAGCATAAATAAGTAAAAGTTCCTTGAATGTACTCATATGATCATTGGCCAACCATTTGAATACAAATTTAGATGAGATTGTGCACCTAAGGGTCGTCTGGTAGGGGTATAAGTTATTCCAGAATTATGATAATGAGATTATAATACGAGATAAAATAATAATGAGATTATTTAGTGAATATATTTTTATTTCATTGGCCTAAATATAGAGTATCGAGGTATAATATAAATATGTATTTGGTGTATACCGGATAAGTTGGGATAAAATTTATATTTGTTATAAATAGAATTCTTAAGGTGAATGTCTATATTTTAGAGAGATTTTAGGGTTTGTTACTTGGTGGCTAAATATAGAGGTTCTATTCCATTGTAAATAATCTCAAAATCAATAAGAATTCTCCCTTCCTACTTTTCTCTGCAATATTCTTCTTCTTTAATTGTTCATAACACGTTATCAGCACGAGACTCTAACCAATTGGATAAAAGCTTTGGGATTGAGCATAATAATTGTCCATTGTTCCGTGAACTTTCTTCAGAAATAAATTCTAGATTTAAAGCAAGTATTTTACTTTATTTTTCTCTTTTAAATTCTTGACATTTTATGCCGTGCCATGATCAAATTCATGTATGATTGTGGGCAAAGAATTAAAAATCTGTCCCATTGAATCTGCTTCATTCTCATTTCCTTAAGAGAATATGATAGCAGTATGTGATAAGTCTGAAAGAAGACAAAATTATTATCGTAAAGATATCAATGAATGTGTACATGACAATAGACGAAATTATAATCGTCATCATTGTGATAATGAAAACAATAAGAATTTTTAAAATAATCCTTCACTTTGTGAAAGTAATATTTGTCATCGATTTGACATGAAATTTTGTAAAACACATATAGATGATTATGGTCCATTCATGATGTGAATGTGATAACATATGATTTACGAAAACATAATCATTCTTGGAAGAATATGAACGTGCTAGTGCTAGTGAATATACCACACTCACATCTAGAAGGAGATTTGAGATGAATTAAGAAAATAATTCCATTATTATGGCACGAATGATCATTTATCACATAATTATTGTGATTATGCCAAAAATATTCTGGCAAAGTGATTATTACAGGCAAAAGTAATAGAAGTGACATGTCTTGCCTATAGTTTGACCATGATCGTAATGGTTTAACTTTCTCTTTAAAAGAGATATTCACCATATAAATGTTGATGAATATGTGGTAGTACCAAATTAATTGAGAGCTCTGAAAGAGCCAATTATAATTATTGGAGGAATAAAATTAATTATCAATAATGTATTATGTTATAGTAAGTCTCAAAGAAACTTATTAAGTTTCTAAAGTATTCGCGAAAGCGGTTGGTTATATTGAGACTATAAATAAAGGAAAGATTTAATATATTCTATTACTACAACTTGTAGCGGGGTAATTTATATGTGAAATATTACCCACTTTATTCTCTAAATTTGTACTACACAAATAAAAGAATGTCACAATAAAGTAGAAGTTTATTGATATAAAAACCCATATCATAATAAACTTGGAGTTTTATTAATAATTGCACACGTCATGGTGTAAATAAGTAGTTTATCAATATTGATAATTTATTCAGTTGGCATAATTGGTTTAGCCATGTTAATTTAAGTATGACGTGCAAAAATAAAAGAGAATTCACATGGCTAAATATTAAAGAACTAGAAAGTTCTTTACAAATTCTCTTATGTTGCTTGTTCTTATTAATTAATAGACCAACTAAAATTGGGATTGAATCCCCTGAATACTAGAAATATCAAAGGAGAATATGGGTTCATTCACCTTTTATGTATACCACATAAGATGCATCTATGAGACGGTTACATGTGCGATTATTATTAACCCGCAACCTGGTTGGTGTTTGCAAGGTAACTTGCTCAATAATTTATATTCGAGCATAATTTCAAGATTTTTTTTATTTAAGATATTTTATCTTGATAAGTTGGTTTACATCACAGTTGATTTAGCAAAATAATTTATTGAGTGCCTCCACTTAATAGCTAAACAATTGCTTATGAGAACAAAGTTATCTATATCAGTTTGGTATAAGTTATATACGAAAGTATATTACATTCTCTCCTTACAAGTGGTTTAGAGTCAGGAACCAAATAATTCCATCTTGTTAGTACTAATATGCGGTGTATATTTTGATTAACACCATAATGCACAAAGGTAGATTTTCAAAGTTGAGGAAGCAAGTTAGTTTTTTTAACATGAAGGGGAGACATGATAAACAGTTGAGAAAAAGTTATTGGAAAGAATTATCATTTGTACATATAGATCCTCGAATAAGATAATATGAACTTGAAGTTCATAAAAAGATAATTCATCTACAATATATTGCAAAGCATGCTAGACGCATTCGTGTCACGACCCTAAAACCGACCCGGTCGTGATGGCGCCTATCGTGAAACTAGGCCAGCCGACATAACTCCCGAATAAGCCATTTAATCAATAACAATCATTTTAAGCCTTTAATTAATAATATATCTCATAATGTAAGTCTAAATGAATACTGCGGAATAAATACACAAGCCCGCATCGGGGTGTCACAAGTCACGAGCATCTACTAAGGTCTGAACTCAACTAAGAATCTAAAATATACTAAATACAGTCTAAGGAAGACAAGAGGGAGAAAAGCAGTGCTACGAACGTCGGACAGCAACCTTGCTAACTCTAATGACTCTGCGCTGAGCAATCAACGCCCTCTACCGGGTTCAAAACTACCTGAATCTGCACAGAAGGTGCAGGAGTACGTCAACTCAGTAAGTAATAAAAGTAAATGAAAGCTGAGCAATAAGAAAACATGTAAGCCACGTCATAACACTACAACAAATACAGTACACTTCCAAAATAGTACAGAAATCATTTACTCCGTAAATCATGCTCAATTTCAGTAAAAACATTTTTAAACAACTTTTAATAGTTCAAAACGAGTGATAAAAATAGTGAGTAAAAATTATAGAAGCGTAGACATCCCCTCATGCAAAACATATGCCATAAACCGCCCTTCGGGCATAATATCAATAGAACCAACACCTTGGGCTACCTCACAATCACTCGTAATCAGCCCCTCAGGCATAACATGAATCAAGAATCGCCCCTCGGGCAACATAGATCAAGAACAACCCCTTGGCCTTTGATATGAAACAACAACAGCCCCTCGGGCTTCAATATGAAACAACAACAACCCCTCGGGCTACAACACATCACACATTGGGTACCCGCGCTCATTGGGGATGTACAGACTCCGGGAGGGGCCCCTTACGGCCCAAGTGCAATAATAAGCCATCTCGTGGCATAATCAACAGGCTTTCGGCCTCATATCAATCACAAGCCACCTCGTGGCATAATAAATATGGCCCTCGGCCTCTCATATATCACAATTGGTACCACATGCTATGTTGCGCAACCCGATCCCATAGTATCCTCACAACACAGGCCCTCGGCCTTACTTAGTCAGAATCTCAAAAGCCACACGGGAAACAGTAAAACAATTACTCGGCTCAAGATCATTTATGAAATCAAAAGGAGTGAATAAAATCGAGTTATGAAAAACAGTAAGAATATAACATGACTGAGTGTAAATATTAAATTAAAACAGTGAGGTAAAACAGTAATAAAAGCCCCTAAGGGTCTAAACAATTGGCACAAGGCCCAGATACAATATTTAGCCCCAAACACAATAATATTTTCCAAGATATAACAATATCAAATAGTTTTTAAGTAAAATACGCGACTTAATAGTCGTACGGGATGGACCAAGTCACTATCCCCGGCGGTGCATGACCCCACGCTCGTCATCTAGCATGTGCGTCACCTCAAAGTAGCACAACGATGTGAAATTCGGAGTTTCATACCCTCAGAACAATATTTACAATCATTACTTACCTCAATCCTGTCACGACCCGGATTTTCCACTATCGGGATCGTGATGGCGCCTACTCGTGGTAGCTAGGCAAGCCAACTCAAATACCTTTCTCCTTGCTAAACAATTATTTCAACAGTTTATAACATCAATAAAGAACATGAAATTTAATAAGAACAATAGCGGAAATCTGATTTATAAACACAAATCAAAATGCGGAATAGTCAATAATAGCCTCTACCCAAGATTTGGTGTCACACTACTCACGAACTACTAAGAATATACTAAATACAATGGTCTTAAAGAAATATAAGTTGTCCGTCTCGAAAACAATGAGGCAACAGTCTAAAAGAGAACATAAAGAAGAGACGCCAGACCTGCGGACGCCTGTAAGGTTACCTCAGTCTCGTGAAAATAAAAACCTGCTCCCGTACTAATGCTGCTGCTGCTCCTCAAAACCTGGACATGTGCAAAAATGCACAGAAGTATAGTATCAGCACAACCGACCCCATGTGCTGGTATGTGTCTAGCCTAACCCCGGCGAAGTAGTGACGAAGCTAGATTGGACACCACATAAACCTGTGCAGTTATAGATATACAGCAGAATTCGAATACAAGGCAATTAACAACATGGGAGGGGTAAACATGCTATGGGGAGATACAATATTAACATTAATCCCGAGTAACAAACTAAAGCAGCTTAGAGTCACAATGAACAAGGAATCAATACTCAATACAAACACAAGGTATCAATAACTGTTGCGGCGTGCAACCCGCTCCACAAATACCACTATTGTGGCATGCAACCCGACCCATATCATTGTTCATGTATCATTGTTGCGGCGCACAACCCGACCCTCATATCATTGTTCATGTATCATTGTTGTGGCGCGCAAGCCAACCCTCATATCATTGTTCATGTATCATTGTTGCGGCGCGCAACCCGACCCTCATATCATTGTTCATGTATCATTGTTGCGGCGCGCAACCCGCTCCACAATGTCATTTAACAGTCTGACTTCCCAAACAACAGTCACAATTAAGGGACATAAAAATAAGCAAATATTTGACAAAAATCCCGGCAAGGGAAAGAATCCAACAAGTTCAACCAAATGTCCCACCAAGGGAATAATCAACAACGCTTTCTCTTTCTTACTTTTCTTATCTTATAACCCACTCTACTATTTTGAGCCAACGCTCCAAAGAATCAAGTAATCATATCATCGTTCATATGTTATTCACAATATATAGAAATCCTCCAATAATCACGGAGTTCACAACCAAGTCATGATAATCACACTATAAGGACTCACGGTCATGCTAGACACCGATGTATAGATACTCGTCACCATGCCTATACATCGTACTCGATTACATAGCAACTATCAACAAGACTCAACACCTATTCCCTCAAGCTAGGGTTAAACCAAACACTTACCTCAAAGCCTTGAAATCTACTTAATCCTCAACTATAGCTTTACCTCACGGTTCCACCTCCAACTCGCTCGAATCTAATCACAAATTGTTCAATTACTTTAATAAACACTATATGAATCAATTTGAATGCATAAAAATGATTTTCCCAAGTTTTTTTCCAAAAATTCCAAAAACACCCCCGGGCCCACGTGGTCAAAACCCGATGTTCGGACCAAAACCTGGTTACCCATTCCCCCACAAACTCAAATATGTAATTTGTTTTGAAATCGGACCTCAAATCGAGGTCTAAATCCCCAATTTATAGAAAACCTAAGTTCTACCCAAAAACCCCAATCTCACCCATGAAAATCCTTGATTTCAAGTGGAAAACATGTTTAATGATGTTAAAGATTGAAATAATCGAGTAAAAATCAACTTACAAGTGATTTGGGATGAAGTTTGCCCTTCAAAAATTGCCTATGGTGTTTGGGTTTTGAAAGAATAGTGAAAAGTGGTAAAATTTCGAGTAAGTATAAAATTTGTCGGGCTGCGGATATGGGAATTGCGAACCTTGGTTCGCAATTGCAAACAAAACAGGCTTGGGATTTGCGACATCTGTGATCGCATTTGCGAACTCAGGCTGCCAGGGGACCCTTCGCATTTGCGAACTGGGTCTCGCATTTGCGAACGTGTCCATCACATTTGCGATGCCTGGTTTCGCATTTGCGAAGCTTGGCCTACCTGGGCTGGTTTCACATTTGCGAACCAACCTTTGCATTTGCGATAGCTGGCCTTTCACATTTCCGAACCTTGGCTTCGCATTTGCGAAAATTGCAGAAGCCAAAATACCAGATTTTTACAAATGAGAAAATGCGATCCGATGCCTATCCAAAACTCACCCGAGCCCTTGGGGCTCCAACCAAACATGCACACAACCTCAAAAAATCCTACGGACTTAATCGTGCGATCAAATCGCCAAAATAACATTATTTACATAGAATCAAGCCTCAAAACACATGATTTTCATTTCAAACTTCATAAACTTCCAACTTTAGATATTTAGGTCCGAAACACATCAAATGACGTCCGATTTCGACCAAACTTTACAGAAAATGCTTAACACATATTTAAGACTTGTACCGAGTGTCGGAACTAAAATACGAGCCCGATACCATAGTCTTTTATTCAATTTCCATTTCCATTTTCCTTAATAATTTTAGAAAAATAATTTAACAGAAAAATTCTTTCCTCAGGCTCTAGACCTCAGAATTCGACTCCGGGCATATGCCCGAGTCCCATATTTTTCTACGAACCTTCTGGGACCGTCCAACCTTGGGTCCGGGTCCGTTTGCCCAAAATGTTGACCAAAGTTAACTTTAATCATATTAATATCAAAATTCTTCAACATTTTCACAGAATTCATATATTTCAACATAAAAGCTTTCCGGCTACGCGCCCGGACTGCGCACGCAAATCGAGACAAATAAAAATGAGTTTTTCAAGGTCTCGGAAGCACAGAACGAGTGAGGAAGCAAGTGATGACCCTTTGGGTTGTCACAAATCCGGTCCAAACTCTAACATGCGATGCCTTAGCCTCTCAAATCAGCATACGGATACTCCAAATCTAGCCAAAAACAATTTCATGCCATAAAAATATGTTAAGGAAACAAAGCCCACTCGAAAATATTCAATTTATACCAAAAATCCTAAAATTGGCCAAACCCGGCCCCCAAGCCCACGTCTCGGAACTCGATAAAGTTTATGACAAAATGATCCTCATCCTCCCACGAGTCTCTACATATTAAGAACACTGAAATTGGAGTTCAATCGACCCCTCAAATACCCATTTACGGTTTCTTAATCTCAAGCCCTAATTACCTATTTTGCACTAATTTTTACCAGAATTTCACCATTAATTAGGCCTTTAATCACATATAAATGAGTTATGAAGTCAAGAATCTTACCTCCAAGATATTACCCTCTAGTTTCCTCAAGAATCCCTCTTAAAAACTTCAATCCCGTTCAAAAATGGTGAACTTAGACTCAAAATCGCGAAAAATGGCCTTTTAAACATTCTGCCTAGCTATTAAAATTTCTTAATAGCGATTGCGGGAAAACCATCGCAATCGCGAAGCACAAACTTCTCTGGCCCACAATTTACCTTACGCGATCGCGTAAATCCCTTCGCGTTCGCGAAGCTTAATCGCCCAAAGCTACGCAATCGCGTTTTGCCTCATGCGTTAGCGAAGCACAGCTTCTCAAGTATCCGCGATCACGACCTCTTTTTTGCGAATGGATAGAAAAACTTCACCCCCAGCCCCGAATTAGCCTACACGATCACGATCCCCCCTATGCGATCACGAAGAGCAAAATGCCTGCAACATAATACCAGCAAAAACTGCTACTTTCCAAACATAAATTTGATCTGTTTAACCACCTAAAACTCGCCCGAGGCCCTCGGGACCTCAACCAAACATGCCAACATATCTCATATCATTATTCAAACTTGTTCCAACCTCCGGAACGCTCAAAACAATATCAAACACCAAGATCACATCGGATTCAAGCTTAGGAATTCCAAAAACTTCCAAGTTTCGCTTTCGATTAAAAAGTCTATCAAACCTCATCCGAATGATCTGAAATCTTGCACACACGTCACAAATGACATAACAAACCTACTCCAACTTCCGGAATTCCATTCCGAACCCTATATCAAAATCTCACCTATTAACCGAAAAATGTCAAAATTCCAATTTCGCCAATTCAAGCCTAAACCTTCCATGGACCTCCAAAATATATTCCGATCATGCTTCCATGTCCCAAATCACCTAGAGGAGCTAACCAAATCATAAAAATTTCAATCCGTGATCATATGCAAACAAGTCAAAACTTGGTCAAATCTTTCAAACTTTATGCTTCAACTTGAGAATCATCCTTCCATATCTATTTCGATTACCCTGAAAATCAAAACCGATGATTTACATAAGTCATAATATATAATACGGGGCTAGTCATGCTCGAGAACTGGTGAGCGAAGTGCAAAAGCTCAAAATAACTGGTCGGGTCGTTACATCCTCCCCTACTTAAACATATGTTCGTCCTCGAACGTGCCCATAGTTGTTCCAAAAGCTGACAAGTCGCTGTATAACCTTACCATGCAGATACCCGGGGGTGATCCCACGTCACCCTATCTCATATAGGTCCGATAACACAATGTAACTGAAATTTCACAATCCAACTTAGTCCATGAACCTTAGAACAATATTTCCACTTCTGAAATCATCTACAAGATTAGAATCCCACATTTATACTCTGAATAAGCCCACACAAGCTGTAATAGCCCATACCTGCAACCTTAGATGCAATTACATGACATACCACATCACTCAAACACTTGTAGCGATAACTTCTAATCACAGCAGTTGCTCAAAATATCTGAATTTCGATAATAAGCCCTTTATCAAATAAATCCTCATTCCAACACTTCCGTATACTACCAATGATAAATGAAACACATAGGAAGTCATAACCACTCCTCAGATCAACCATTCGTGAAGCCACTTCTCCTTTAGCAAGGACCATAGCAAATTTTTGAGCCAAACATCAATATTACCCCTCCGACACACTGAAACCGAATCTGTTTGTATTCATTATAGATCCCAACGATCTCATCTAATCCTACACAACTACTCTAGTGATATGACCCATCAATACAAACTAAGGCCACAACTTGTGCAATCTGCGCACCAATAAGCAACAACCCGAACATACTCAAATCACGAAAATGACTCAAATGAGAGAGCTGTACCGCAAGCTCACCAGTAACACCACACCAAATGCTGAGAACCCATCACACCTCGTAGAAATAGAACACGCGAATCCAACCCGAAAGGTCATACCTCCACCTAACTTCGCTGCAATGCGCAACCCTATCCAAATACTGCCCCACATGAGACACCTCCAATCACTATGCTCAAAATCGACAACTACACGCAATTTGATGTCTAGAACCAAAGCAAATAATCATAGCCACGACAAAGCAATTGACATAACATTACACAAACCCGAAAGGACACAACCGATACGCCATCCGCCGAGCAATACCCAATACTCTTCCCACTCGAATTCCATTGAGAGACCCCAATAAAACCGCACCACATGTGCCTATAACTAACAAATCCTGACGCCTCGCAACACAAAAAGGTAACTTATAGATCTCCCCAGATCTCCAATAAGCTTAATAACAATCGAATTAACACATCTCTCAACCATACAACTCAGAGTCAACCAAGACGACTCGATGGAGAACACACCTCCATATTGGCCTACTAATGAACCCCTTATCAAATAGTTCCTGAAGTTGCTCCTTCAACTCATTTAACTCCACTGGTGCCATAAGATACGGTGCCCAACACCAAATTAATACCGAAGTCAACAACCCTATCCGCCAATATGCCCGACAGCAGGAAACACATCCGAAAAATCCTCACCACCGGAACTAAAATAATGATAGGAGTTGATAACTGTGATTTCTACATATTTTATACCCATTCTTACCTGAGCTTTGTGCATCAATTTCCATATATTAGTCCCAAAATGCTTACAAATTGCACTTGATTGCAGGTTTGAGAGACAAGATGACAAATATCAAAGATCGGCTAAAAAATGAGTGAAATCTGCCAAGTGTCAAAAGACAACTGAAGTGGGGAACAAGATGACCTGCACGGACCACACTGATTTGGTGTGTGGCCGCGCAGGAGAGTTCAAAGGCTGGGTTAATTCAAGTTCACCATGCGCGGTCTGCACTCCTTTGCCATGCGGCCGTGCAGGATAGTTCAGAGACCAGACAAATGCAATGTCAAGCCACGCGATTTGCGATCCTTTCCACACAGTCCACACTTGTGAAGGTTCTGAGACCCAACCATTCAAGGCAAAAACCCATGTGGCCGCATACCAAAGCAATGCGGTCCGCGTGGGTAAAGTTCAGAGAGTGATGATTTTGATGAGTCTTGCTACGCGGCCGCATACCGTTTCTGTGCGGTCCGCATCCCTTAGCCAACGCATCCGCGTGACATACTTGTGCGGTCCGAATCCCCCAGTTCCAGAAGCAAGATTTGAAGACCAAGTGCCCTCCGCGGCCGCGTGACATTTGTACGCGGTCCGCGCCAGACCCTTAGGGGTATTTTTGTCCGATTTTTCCTGTGTAGTATAAATAGAACATTTTACTTTTTAGTTTAAGTGGTATTTTATCAGATAGTAGCTGAGCTCGAGACTTCATAGTTTTAACCTATTTTGGGAAATTTCTTCTTGTATTATCGTGGATTCGAGTAGATTAACATTGCAATTAATTATTATGTCAATTTTATCTACTATTTCTTCTATTTCTTTTTTAATTATGTCTAACTAATCCCATTAGCTAGGGTTGTGGCTCAACCCTAGTGTAGGTAATTGATGGGTGTTTCTTCTTAATGATAGATTGATATTGGAAGATCGTTATTTGGGTTAATTTTATGCTTTAATTAAGGATTGGTGGTTGCAAACATTGATTCTAGCTTAGTGAGTTTTGACTCTTCTTGAGAAAGAGAGCCTATGACCCCAAAATTGACCCAACAAGGAATTGGGATGGACCCATGAGAAATGGTAGTCCCAATTAACGGGTTAAACCTCGAGAGAGTAATCACCCAACTTGAACCCTAGTTTCTTGGTCTAATTGTCCTACCCAATTGGTCTCGAGAGAGTCAATTGGGTAAAATCGCTCTCTCTATCGAGAGGTGTGAGAGTGGGTACAATTGTGCAATGGTTATAACATTGATCCAAAATATGTCAATCTATTATTAGTAGTTTTTACCCGTTAGTTAACCACCTAGGTGATGTCATGACCCTAGTGCCTTTCTCTATATTGCATACAACTTAGAATCAATGTCTTAGCATAACTTAGCTTTAAACTTATAGTTGATAAATTGTAGTAGATAATCAAAAGAAAACCCCAAAAATGTTAGAAATGCAATTAGAAGCACAAACACATTCTTAGTTTACACAAATACGCAACTCCATTCCAAGCTCCCTGTGGAAGATCGACCCCGATACCACTACTCGGGTAAAAGTTTTAGCGCCCGCTCTTCCTACCGTTGTGTAAGGTTGAGTTTGCTGCGATCACTTTTTGGCACCGTTGTCGGGGAGCTTACGGTGTTGACTATCTGTGCAACTATTTTTGTTTTTTTCTTCTCTTTCCTTCTTTTTACTAATTTTATTTATGTCGATCCATCAGGTACACATGTCTCTAAACGGAAATGACCCTCTTGGCAATGCCTTGTCGGGGGAGGAGGTTGAAGATGTTGAACAAGATGAGTTTCCGGTACCTCAAGTACCATAGAGAGGTAGAAATGCCAATGCAAATCCAAATGACCAAATCCCAGACCCTCCTCCACCACCGCCAAGAGTGGCCCCAAGAGTCCTTCCAAACCAGGGGTATGCAAGTGCCATAGTTCCTCCCCGAATCCGGGCGGGGAATTTTCAAATCACTAATGTTATGCTGGCGCTTCTCGAGCAAAGAGGGTATTTTACGGGCGCCTCCGACCAAAATGCATACAAGCACTTGAAGGGGTTCGTAGATACTTGCTGGGGGAGTAAACAAACAAACGTGTCCAAGGATGCGTTGAGATTGAGGCTTTTCCCGTTTTCTCTTCGGGGTAAAGCGCTAGATTGGTTGGAAAGGTTACCAAATCATTCTATCACCACATAGGACGAATTGGCAGACAAATTCATTTCTAAGTTCTTTTCTCCAAGTCACATGGCAGCGCTCCGTGATAAAATTTTGGCTTTCAAACAAGAGCCAATGGAACCCTTGCACGAAATATGGGAGAGATTTAGAACTATGGTTAAAGAATGTCCAAATAATAATATGACTGATGTGATGATCCAACAAACATTCTATAGGGGCATTAACACAACCAACCAATATATTGTGAATCAATTGGCTGGAGGCAATTTTATGAAGCTTCCCCTACAATGAAGCTTGTGATGTGTTAGATGAAATGGCCGACACTTCTTCGGCGTGGCAAAGCCGGGCAAACGTTCCTCAAGATTATCCTAATGTTATACACTTGCATAAGGAGTTGCATGATCACGGCCAAGCCATTGCTGAATCACAACAACAATGAACCAATTGGCTAAGGCGCAACTTCAACAAGTTCAAAATCTGCGCCAAGTCAATGCAGAAGGAGTGAATATGATGAAAACAAGGCAAAGAGGGAAACAACCTCAAGGAAATTGTGATAACTATGATGATGGTAGTGGTTATTCAAACGAGTGCTTTGATGAGCAAAGTGAGGATCCAATATGTCAACAACTTCGAAGGGAATAGAGGTAGTCAAGGGAATCAACAATGGAGACCCCAAGGTAATTGGAGCAATCAACAAGGTGGCAATTGGAATTATAATAACAATCAAGGAGGCAATTGGGGGAACAATAACTCGGGGAATCAAGATAATTGGAACGGGAACAACAATTGGAACAACAACAATGGTGGTCAAGGTGGGTGGAACAATAATGGTGGTCAAGGTAATAGGGGGCAAGGCTTTCAAAGGCCCCCAATGTATCAACAACCCAACAACCCGCCTCCGTTTCAATCTCAAGGGTCGAGTTCATCGGGCATTGACATGAGTCGAATAGAGAACATGTTTGAGCAAATGATGAAGAAGAATAATGACTCCGATGCTCAATTGGCCTCCCATAACACTTCAATTCGTAACTTGGAAGTACAACTCGGGCAAATTTCGCAATCTCTCAACACTCGCCCAAAGGGTGCTCTACCAAGTGATACGGTAGTAAACCCCAAGGGTGGGCATAATAATCATGTGATGGCGGTGACCACGAGAAGTGGAAGAGGCGGTGATGTGCAAGCCTCAAGAGGAAATCGAGTCGTGATTGATGAAGAAGAGTTGCAAAATGATGAGATCCCATTGGTAGTTGAGGATATTGTTGAACCAAATGCAAGTAATGATGTGAGAATTGAAATTGATGGGGATGAGGAGGAGACTCAAGAGGCCGTGAACCAGTCTAGGGAACACGTCATTGATATACCCGAACCGGTGGTGCCAAAAGCCATGGCACCCTTGCCTAGACCTCCTCCGCCATATCCTCAAAGGTTGGCCAAGCAAAAAGGTGACAACCAGTTTAAAAAATTCATTGAGATGATGAAGAGTTTGACTATAAATGTGCCCTTGGTGGAGGCACTTGAACAAATGCCGGGATATGCAAAGTTCATGAAGGACTTGGTTACTAAAAAGAGATCGATGGAGTGTGAGACAATCAAGATGACGCACCAAGTGAGTTCCATTGTACACTCCATGGCTCCAAAGCTAGAGGATCCCGAAGCATTCACAATACCATGTACCATTAGAAGTGCCGATTTCGCAAAAGCCCTATGTGATTTGGGGGCAAGTATCAATTTCATGCCATATTCGGTTTTCAAGACTTTGGGTATCGGACAACCTCGTCCAACTTCCATGAGGCTTCAAATGGCAGACCGGTCAATGAAGCGGCCTTTGGGGATTATTGATGATGTCCTTGTTCGTGTTGATAAGTTCATATTGCCGAACAATTTCGTGATTTTGGATTGCGAAGTGGATTTTGAGGTGCCTATAATTCTTGGAAGGCCTTTCCTAGCTACGGGGAAGGCCTTGGTTGATGTGGAAGCGGGAGAATTGACCTTCCGTGTTGGAGATGAAAAGGTGGTGTTCCATGTGTGCAAGTCTATGAGGCAACCAAATAGCACCGAGGTGTGCTCGTTTGTTGACATTGTCACGGCGGTGATAGTGGATGACACAAACGCATTCTTAGTTTACACAAATATGCAACTCCATTCCAAGCTCCCTGTGGAAGATCGACCCTAATACCACTATTCGGGTAAAAGTTTTAGCGCCCGCTCTTCCTACCATTCTGTAAGGTTGAGTTTGCTGCGATCAGGAGTCTCTGCACTGACATCTATCATGAAGGCCAAATAAGAAAAACAACCCTTCCTAGCCATCCGCTGGGTCTTTCAAATGAAACCACCCTGCTGGGAACATAATCTGTTGAACCTCGCCACTCAATCCGTGGCATTCCTAGCCTGGGCAATATCGTCGTCTTATCGCAACAGCCCAAAATAACACAACACTGAGACAGCCAGACTGTACCCAATATCACATCCAAAATCTAACATACCAAGCAATGAAGGATCCACTCAGGTCTCCAAACCCTAATAGTCACCATACCATGCTCATATGCGCGACCCACAGCCACAACCTAACATGTTTATGAGAACTCCCGGTCTCCAAGTCCATAAAGTACACGAATCAACATAGTCGATCCCAATTACACCATCCGAATATACCACACACCTCTAATACCCAATCATCCCATGAGAGGTACTCCTATAATCCCTCTGTGCCACCAAGCAAACTCGAATATCAACAGTCGATCCAACTAGAGAGTGCTGCAATACTAATGAAGTGTTCTTAACTCAAACACATCGCCCTTTCTAAAAAGTATACCCTCATCAAGCCACACCAATCAGTGATCTCATTTATCTAGTCATCTGAAACTGTCCATGCTACCTAAGAATCTGTGACCTTCCTTTCAAAACTGAATTGTGACCTTACACATGCAAATCTCAATCCTACATAACATACTGCATATACCATACCATCCTAGGATAAACATGAGAACTTCATATCCCTTCCGAGCCACAAGTAACTACGTACTAAACTAGCCAATAACTTTCCATTGATTCCATCTAGAAGAAGATCACTATACATTCCATGCTCCTCACGGCCGTAGTAAATATGTACATCTCTAACCATGGGAACTCATCAAGAACTGTCTGGATCCCATTTGCATAAAGCCAATTCGTCAGGACTAAATTCCTCTAACTCAACCAAGCTACGCAAGCCATCAAAACCCAACACCATTGTCACAAAGCACCTGTAGAACTGATCATATCCGTTACCATGCTGACCCAACCTATTACCAAGTTGCCCTAACTCTCTGAGTTTCATTCCGAATTACCTTTAAATTTATACGTTTCCTTTCTACTACACCACTATCCTTAACTAAAACTTGCCCCATAATCTTTAGCATAAAAACCACACCGCCTTAAGGCTCATAAACTGTTGTATTCTCCTAAAGCACCCCCAAAAGTACCACAATCGAGCTGCCCGCTCTGAAGAGACCTTCTGCGAATCTAAATCCATTACCTTTATCTTCATGATACTTGTATGTAGAATTCATAAGGATAAAGAAATGACACTTGTCCGGACATCCTCCCATATAAATCTCAGTTTCTAGCCAACACACATCCTATAGATTCCCAATTACTACATGTAAATCTTGAATCCTTCAAAACCATTCTCGGGAGTCATCCACTCTACTCCGGTTTCAACTAGACTAACCAAACGAACCAAACGACCTATGCTCCAATAGCACTCCGACACCGCAGAATATAACCTCACCTTAATGCAACCAAGCAACTTCTTGATCTATGCACCGTACATCCTTTACCTATAAGAACTCAAGTCATTCCTTGATTTTCATACATCCATAAAGCATAACATAACCTTTATTGAAATTTCCTTTACTCGAGCCATCCTCGGTCTCAAACTCCGTAAGCCATAACTAATTCACCAGTATGCCTCAAACTGGAACCATCGTAGCACATAATCGTGCAATCAACTAATCAATAGCAGACTCCCCCGCTTGGCTCGAAGCCATAGATCAAAACACACAATTGTCGCGCCCCCTTTTCCTCTACGGAATCAGGTTTATGACATTTGGAGGGACAACTTGTTCCTTTTGGGAACTGGGTTTAGCATTTGAAGAGTCTCCACCTAATGATTAGGGTGCATTAGGACACCAAAAGAGTTTGATTTGAATAACCAGAGATAGGGTAAGGGCTTGAAATTATTCTAAGGGGAAGATGTTAGTCACCCCTCAGAATTCACTAGTGTGGTTCCTGGCCAGACAATTATTGTGAATTTGGGTACAATCAACATATAAGCAAATAAGGCTCAAATAAGAAGGGATTTCAACACATAAAGGGTTGAAAGTAAACAAGGTTAAAAAAGGCAATTAGAAAAGCTAATTTTTAAAATAAAGAGTTACAATGTTAAAAGAGTAAAGATAAAGGAAAGAGGAGTCCTATGTTTATTAAAAATATGGATTACCCCACACAATATCCAGTAATCACTCCTCAATAAGGGGCTACACGTGATTTATCGCGTGGTCATCATATCCATATCTACCCTTCCCGCCCCGTTAAGGTATTTAAAGCGCGGCTTGGTCTCAATTACTTATTGCATGCTATTACCCGTCCCACTCCTATCAGTCCTAGAGTCACTTAGGACTACTAATCCTAAAAATTAGGTATATTAGGCTTATTTGAGGTTTCAAAAGGTAAAATTCTAAGGATTCATACAAAACACATATTGCATATTATGGGGAAAAACATATAAACAAGCAGAGGCTCAGGTATACCTCATTGAACAGAAAAGCATATAATTAGCATGACTTTCACATACTGTTTAGGTATGATTAAAATTAAAGATGAGGGAGTTTAAAAGTTGAGGCAGACTGGTTTATTACATAATTCAGATAGGAAGCCCAAATTAGGCATACCTGCTGGTTGTAATAATTAACGGAAGCAGATTCAATTTTTAATTATTACTTTAAGGCTTGGCTAAGTGTTAAGACGGGGTCCTATAGGCATTCCATCTACTGAATTCAGAAAGTGATGAGACTGTAAGAACTCAGAATAAATTATTTGGGATCCTATAGGCATTCTTGCTAAACTTTGGTTAAGTAAAGGACTTGGATTATCAAAAAGATGCAGAATTAATGAATTGATTATAGGTTCTGCAGGTGATAGTATATACTATTGCTGATTTTATAGCTAGCATTAAGTGAAGCGAATCCGATTCATTTGGAAACTCATATAGGCATGTTTTCTACACGTTGCTAATTTTAGACACTTATAGATGTAGTATCTGAATGCAAAAGCTTGTTTTCAAACCTATAGGCATGGTATCTAATGCATAATTTTTTTTTAAACCTACATATATGGTATCTAATGCAAAAATTGCTTTTAAAACTTATAAACATGGTATCTAATGCAAAAATTGCTTTTAAACCTATAGACATGGTATATAAGCAGAACTTATTTTAAAAACTATAGACATGGTATTTAAAATGCAGAACTTATTTTTTTGAATCTCTAGACATGGTGTCTAAAATGCAGCTTGAATTATGCAGAATGACGTTAGAACAATCCTATAGGCATGATTTCTAGGTGAAGTTGAATATGCAGAAATTGAAACACCCTATAGGCATGATTTCTGCCCTTGCTTGCATAGTTACCTATCCCTATTTCACTAGCCAGCCCCAAATGTTTATTACAACTTATTACAAATCATAAATAAATTACATCAGAAAAGTACAAAGAAAAGTACAACCAAAGGAAAGCCTGATTCTGATTTCATGTCTGAATTATGAGATAGACCAACTCAAAGACCCTTGATCAAAAGCCTTTATCCAATTTGAGTGTGTCAGAATTCCCTAAGAGCCTCAACGGGACTCCGGGCAGTGTTCACACCTAAATTGTATCACCAGAATAGGGACCAGTGCAGTGTGGAAGGGCCAGCCCTCAAGTGTCCAAGTTCAGAGGGAGCTCAATGGGTCCCAAGGCAAGGCTCACAAAAGGGGGGCAGAACTTAAAGTCTAAGAGAGAGTGCAAGTGAAGAATCAGAGTTTTAAAGAACTAAAAATGTAAAGAAGAGGGGAAGAGGCGCTGGGAAACAATTACAAGATTGAGGATTTCACACAAAGGGGTTCAGGGATTGAGGATTGCAAAGAGCCTATGAACTTAGGCATTAGCTAATTCTGGGCATGCACAGCAATAGAGAGTGCTGTTATGCTTACAAAATTACCAAGAATACACAACATGTGATGATGACATAGAGGTTATGATTCCAGGGGAATCAAGTTTGAGTCATAGACAGTAATGCTTAATACTGTTATGCCTCAAACAAACCATTAGCATCATACACATTTAGGATGCATAGTAGATGCAAAACAGGCAGAAGGAAATTACAACATGCTAAAATAAGTACAGAACTAAGCACAAGCAGTAGGCAGACAACAGGGTAAAAGCGTTAAGTAATGTGATTGCTGAAAATCTTAATCAGAACATACCAATTTCAAAGAGCAAGGTACAGTAAAAGCAAATAGCAGGACTTGAAGGCATGTCATAGTACAAGTAACAAAAGAGAATAGTTTTTGAGTGTGATTGAGAGTTCAGAAACTAAGAGTGTTCTCGTGTATGTGTCAATGAAAGAGCAGGGTATTTATAGTTTGGAAATAGGTAGAAAACAAGGAAAGAATCATAGTTTAGTAGTAATTATGGAACTATGTACCAATTAAAATCAATCAATATAAGGACTTCCTTTAATTAAGGAGTTCAAACTTAAACGGTAATGGATAGATAACTTTTAAGGAAAGAGATCAAGTAAACATCTTGTGCAAAGTAGACAATTAGGGGTAAATACATAGGGGTTTAATTAAGGGAAGAATATTTGAAATACTCGGTTAACCAAATAAGGTAAGAGAATAAAGTAAAGTTGCAGAATATAGAGACAATCTGTCATAGTAAATCAAGGAAAATTGCTGATTCATGAATAAATAAATAAATCAATTCAGAAATAGGGGAATCGAAGGTCTAAGGAAAGTTTTCCAAATCAACCCAAGAAACAGGAAAATCAGTAAGGCAAAACAAGGAAGGAGTCAATCACTTAACACATGAATGCAATCAAAATTATTCAAGGAGGTTCGAAATCAATCCCAAAATTGAAGCTCATTTCAGAAGGAAATTCAGCATATAAAAAGTATATAAGCATTAAGCCTCCAAGGCTAAATTTAGGACAAAGAGAAACATCATATAGTAGCAAACATAGGTAGTCACATAAGTTGATTTCAGGTACCAGTAACAGAGAAGAGAAAGTATCAAATAGTATGCCAAAGGATCAAGTAAAAGACCTTATAGAGTTTAGCATGAAGTCAGAATCATATAAAGAAACAAAAGATTTAGAAATTCAATCGAGCAATAGATGAAACAACTTTCAGAAACTCGAATAGGCCCAAAGAAATTAGGGTTTTGAAACCAAACAAGTTCAGAGATGAAGATCAAGCAAATCACATAGCAAATAGTCTCAAAACTCGAATGAATCCCCAGATTTAGGGTTTTCACCATCAATCGAGTGTAGGGATGGAAGACAAGAGAATTAGGCAAAAATATCAACAAAGAAAATAAAATAAAAAACCTTAAGAAAGAACTAAGACTTTAACATGCATACTCTAGTAGAAGAAAAACATAGTAGAACATGTTAAAAATCAGAAAAAACATCTAAATAATTTAACAAAACCCTGAATCGGAAAAGATGAAGGTTTTAAAGGTAAAGTTTTGAAGGAAACTTTGAGAAAACATTTAAAAGCTTGGAGAAAACACAGATCTAAAAGAATCAGAAGAACCTCAAAGGTTAGGGTTTCAGAAGAACCCAGATGGTGAGAAAGGCTTGGAAGGTCATTAATCTAAGGAGGAGAAGCCAAGAGTCAGGCTTGAATAGCCAGGGGTGGTCGGAGCAAGGTCGAAGATGACCGGAGACAGCATAGCACTGAAATAGACGGTCTGGACCAAACTTCTTCAAAGTCTGGTCTTGAAACCTTAATAATCGAGCATATAGGAGTCATATGAAGCAGCTACAGGCCTCAATGGCTTCTGAAGCCATGGATTTGGTCGATTTTGGGGTGGTGATTAAAGGCGGCGGTTAGGGTTGAAGAGTAGTTTGAGAGAGAATTAGAAAGATGAGGGAATTCAAAGGCGGCTACCGGTGAGAAATGGTTAGGGTTTAGGGGGTAATGGGAAATTAAAAAGGAAAGATTAAATGGTGGTCGTTGATCATTTTGATCAACGATCTAGATTAAATGGGGGATCCGGGCAGGTTATTTTAAAAGGGCCGTGGGTCGGGTAGATTAGGATTTGGACTGGGTAATTGGGTTTTAGGATTGGGTTTAATTGGGGTGCCAAACCTAGCCAAAATTAAAATGAAATGCGCTAACATTTAAATAGCCACTTTTCCTTTATTTATTTTATAAAAACTAGTAAAATAATTTCTGGAAGTAAATTAAAAGTACTAAATGATTAATTATACATCATTATTAAATTAAACATATTGGATTTAATTTTATAATTATAAATACAATTAAACCTTAAAAGAGGCCAATATTGCAATTATATGCAATTAGCTTTTAAAATACTAAATAAATTTATAAAAAATATGCAAAAATTATGCTAGGTATATTTTAGTATAAATATAAGATTTCAATAAATAAATCACCAAAATGATAGTTATGGGGATAATTATTGGGTTTCTTGATTCAAATAGAGCCATAAATTGATTTAAAAATCTTTGAAAATTAAGGAAAAATAAGAAAAACTTGGGACCTGCTTATATATGCATATACATTTGAAAGTATTTTGCATATTAAAAATATATAGAGAAAAATTGGGTATCAACAGCTTCCCCTCTTTACCCGAGAAGGATGAAAGAATTGTCGGGTAAAGATAAGATGGCCAATTTTGACCGAACGAAATGGTTCGAGGGGAATTAGTCCATGCTCTGATTTTTGAGCTGCCTACATATCCCTGGTCTTACAGGAATCAGGCCGTATGCATTTCAGGATCCGCCGGCGGAGTATGCCGATGGAGACTTTCAAGAACGGACGCAATATTTAGGACGAGGTGCATGGTTTAAGGTCTGATAGGGCTGTGGGAACTGGAGCGGAATTGCTCCTGCCGAGATGGTCATTGCTCGCTGGTTCACCTGTAAATAAGCAATACAAGCATATATTGTGCGTAAATTTAAACATGATACACATTCCCGTCGGACCATGAATGTTTTATTTGGACAGTTAGGATGATGTCGTGGGCCATGAAGCGTATAATAATAAAGGATTCTCAGGCCATGAAATGATGCCCTCAGGCTATGAAAATGATGCCTCCGAACCATGATGCCTTTGAATAATGATATGCAAAAGATTAAAGGGATCCTCAGGCCATGGCATGGCGTTCTCGGGCTATGCAAATGGTGCCTCCGAACAATGACGCCCTCGAATAATTTGGCGATCTTTCATCCCATAAGATGCAGTATTTGGTGATCTTTTAGCCCATGAAATGCAATAGGTGGCGATCTTTCAGCCATGCAGGTGTAAATAAAACGGTGATCTTTTAGTCATGCAAGTATAAATGAGGTGACGATCTTTCAGCCGTGCAAGCGTAAATAAAGTGGCGATCTTTCAGCCATGCAGATGTAGATGTGGCAATTTTTTAGCCATGCAGAATGTACATAAGGTGGCGATCTTTCATCCATGCAAGCGTAATAAAGTGGTGATATTTCAGCCATGCAAACGTAAATAAAGTGGCAATCTTTCAGCCATGTAGAATGTAAATAAGGTGGTGATGTTTCAGCCATGCATAATATAAAGATGGTGATCTTTCAGCCATACAGAATGTAGAGGTGGTGATCTTTTAGTCATGCAGATGCAGATAGAGATATTGTTTAGTCTCAGAAGGCAGAATGGTAGCCTTATGCAATGCAGAAATACAGATGGAGACATTGTTTAGTCTCAGAAGGCAGAATGGTAGCCTTATACAATGCACAAATGCAGATGGAGACATTGTTTAGTCTCGGAACGTAGAATGGTAGCCTTATGCAATGCAAACATGCAGATGGAGACAATGTTTAGTCTCGGAAGGCAGAATGGTAGCATTATGCAATGCAGAAATACAGATGGAGACAGTGTTTAGTCTCGAAATGTAGAATGGTAGCCTTATGCAATGCAGAAAATACAGATGAAGACAGTGTTTAGTATGAAAAAGCAGAATAGTAACCTTGTGAAATAGAGAAATACAGATGGAGACGGTGTTTAGCCTCGGAAGGCAGAATGATAACTTTATACAATGTAGAAATGCAGATGGGGACAATGTTAGTCTCGGAAGGAAGAATGGTAGCCTTATGCAATGCAGAAATAAAATAAAATGGAAAATGGTAATAGAGTTTCTTAGCTGATAACAAGTTGCGATATTATGACTGCTGGGCATATTGCGATATAGGGAATATCGCCAGTGTGCATGGATAGCAAATGCTGGTAAATGCAACAATTCTGAGAGTTGTACTCTTGAACAACGTTTGTCTCATGAGTGTATAGTATGTCAGATGCTTTCGCAATCCAAGTATCTGCATCCAAAGAAAAATTGTGAGTTTTGTAGAGGGGATGTTAGTTCGTATCCTGCTAGCTTTGCTTGACCTGTTCGGCTTTGATCTGGTGATAAAGTACGTATAATTAATGTCGCTGAACAAAGGCTTTCGATAATAAACATGCATGAATTTTTGAAAATATGACATAAGTATATATTTAAGAAATAACTTTTAGATGAATCGACGACTGTGACGTGGCTCAAGACATTGCAACCTCTCTTGTTATAGAATTTTGAGGGTCTTCCTCAAAATTCTGCCTCAGTTTAACGGGTTAATGCTTCTAACGGCTTCTTACGATGACTGGCTGAAATTACTTCAGAATTTTTAGGGTCCTTCTCAAAATTCTGCCCCAGTTTCCAATTGCGAGGGAAATGAAAATTTTATTGAGTAATGATCAAACCCATAAGGCTGCCTACATATCCCCTCTTAAATGGGAATCGGGTTAGACATAGTTCAAATTACATCATATAGGAAAACATAAAGACTACACATAGTAGCGCTTGACTGCATCTGAATTGATTGGTTTTGACAAAAATTCTCCGTCCATTTCTACAAGTATAAGGGCTCCTCCTGTCAGAATATGGTGAACCATGCAGGGACCCTGTCAATTGGGAGAGAACTTCCCTTTAGCTTCATCTTGATGCGGGAAAATTTCTGCCAGCTGCCCTGGTGTGAATTGTCTCAGCTTGACTCTTTTGTTGAAGGCTCTTGATATTCTGTTCTAATAAAGTTGTCTATGGCAAACTGCGTTCATTCTATTTCCGTCGATAAGGGCTAATTGCTCATAACGACTTCTCACCCATTTTGTGTCGTCGAGCTCAGCTACTTGTATGATCCTTAAGGAAGGAATTTCTACTTCAGCGGGAATGACAGCTTTTGTACCATAAACTAGCATATAGGGGGTTGCCCGGTTGATGTGCGAACTGTGGTGCGGTATCCTAGCAGAGCAAATGATAGTTTTTCATGCCATTGCTTATGCTTCTCTATCATTTTCCTCAGTATCTTCTTGAGATTCTTATTGGTGGCTTCCACGACTCCATTCATTTTGAGGCCTATAGGCTGTGGAATTTTTGTGTTTGATCCTGAAGGTTTCACACATAGCTTTCATTAAGTCACTATTGAGGTTGGAGCCATTATCAGTAATGATTGACTCTGGAATCCCGAACAGACAAACAATGCGGTCTCGGACAAAGTCTGCCACAACTTTCTTAATTACTGCTCTGTAAAATGTTGCCTCGACCCATTTGGTGAAATAGTCAATTTCTACCAGGATAAATCTGTGCCCGTTGGAAGCGGCAGGCTCGATTGGTCCAACTACATCCATGCCCCAAGTGGCGAATGGCCACGGCAAGCTTGTTGCATTAAGCTCATTTGGAGGTACCTTTATCATGTCTGCATGTATTTGACAGCGGTGGCATTTTCGGACATACTGGATGCAATCCGTATCCATATTCATCCAAAAGTAACTAGCTCGGAGTATCTTCTTGGCTAAGGCAAAACCGTTCATATGTGGACCACAGGTCCCAACATGGATTTCTTTTAGCAGCTTAGATGCTTCCTTTGCGTCGACACACCTTAATAATCCCAAATCAGGATTCCTCCGTTGTGGAAGAAATTATTGGAAAGCCTCCAAAGGGTGCACTTTCTGGGTATTCTCCTCTTGTTAAATATTCCCTGATATTATGAAACCAAGGGTTTCCATCTGCTTCTTCTTCAACATGGGCACAATAAGCTAGGTGATCATGGATCTTTATTGGAATGGGATCAATGATGTTTTTATCTGGATGTTGTATCATGGATGACAGGGTAGCCAATGCATCGGCGAATTCATTACGGATCCTGGGAACATGTCGGAATCTGTCTTTGTGAACCTCTTTCTCAATTCTTGTACATGATACAGATACGAGAGTATTTTGGAGTTCTTGATTGCCCATTCTTCTCGGATTTGATGTATGAGTAAGTTTGAATCTCCAATCACTAGCAACTCCTGTACGTTCATGTCAATAGCCATCTTGAGCCTTAAGATGCAGGCTTCGTACTCGGCCATATTATTGGTGTACGGGAACCTGAGTTTGGCAGACACCAGATAATGCTGATCGATTTCTGACACTAGGATTGCTCCTTTGCCAATTCCTTTGAAATTTTCTGCTCCATCAAAAAACATTCTCCAACCATCATAGGATTCTGCAATGTCTTCTCCTACGAATGATACCTCTTCATCAGGAAAATACATTTTCAAGGGTTCGTATTCTCCATCCACAGGATTTTCTGCAAGTTGATTTGTTAGTGCTTGTCCTTTGATTGCCTTCTGAGTCACATAGACAATGTCAAATTCACTCAACAGGATTTTCCACTTGGATAGCTTATCAGTGGGCATGGGCTTCTGAAAGATGTATTTCAAAGGGTCCATACTTGCTATGAGATATGTAGTATAGGCACAGAAGTAATGTCTCAGCTTCTGGGCTACCCAAGTCAGAGCACAGCATGTGCGTTCTAACAGAGAATACCGGGCTTCGAACAGAGTGAACTTCTTGCTAAGATAGTAAATGGCCTGCTCTTTCCTTCCTGTTTCATCATGTTGCCCCAGGACGCAACCGAAGGCACCATCTGACACTACGATGTAGAGTAGCAAAGGTCTACCTGGCTCAGGCGGGACTAAGACGGTGGTGTTGATAGGTATTCCTTAATTCTGTCGAAAACTTTCTGGCATTCATCAGTCCCACTTGGTGGCAGCATCCTTCTTCAACATCTTGAAGATCGGCTCACAGATGACCGTAGATTGTGCTATGAACCGGCTGATGTAGTTGAGTCTCCCCAAGAAACTCATCACGTCCTTTTTGCTCTTTGGCAGTGGCAATTCTTGAATAGCTTTGACCTTTGATGGATCCAGTTCTATTCCCTGATGACTCACAATAAACCCACACAATTTTCCGGCGGGAATCCCAAATGCACACTTTACGGGATTCAGTTTTAGGTTGTACCTTCACAATCTGTTGAAAAACTTCCTCAAATCTTCTATGTGACCAGTGGCTTTTTTGGACTTGATGATAACATCATCTACGTACACCTTTATCTCCTTGTGTATCATATCATGGAAAATGTTAGTCATGGCCCTTATGTAGGTGGCCCTTGCATTCTTTAACCCAAACGGCATCATCTTGTAGCAGTACATTCCCCACGGTATAATGAAAGCCGTTTCCTCAGCATCTTCTTCATCCATCCAGATCTGATGGTAACCAGCAAAACAATCTATAAATGATTGCAATTCATGCTTGGCGCAATTGTCGATCAGGATATGTATGTTTGGTAAAGGAAAGTCATATTTTGGACTGGCCCGGTTGAGATCCCGGTAGTCGACACAGACTCTAACCTTCCCGTCCTTCTTTGGTACTGGCACAATGTTAGCTAACCATGTTGGGTATTCTACTACCCTGAGAACCTTAGCTTTGACCTTCTTAGTGACTTCTTCCTTGATTTTCAGACTCATATCAGGTTTTAACTTTTTGAGCTTTTGCTTTATCGGCGGATATGTCGGATCAGTCGGTAGTTTGTGAGCCATAATAGACGTGCTCAGGGCTCGTCATGTCATCATATGACCATGCGAATATGTCCTCATATTCTTTTAGACAGTCTGTGTATTCCTTCTTTTCTGACAACGATAAGTGGACGCTGATTCATGTTTCCTTGACATTCTCTTCATCCCCCAGATTGACAATTTTAATCTCGTCCAGGTTGGACTTAGGTCTATTCTCAAAGTTCTCATCTTCCTTAATAACCTCTTCAGGTATGTCATCTTCCTCTAAATCTTTATCCATTTATTGTGTTGTCTCATTACATGTCACAGTCATCGGTTCATCAAGTTAAGTAATAGTAATGCCCGAGGCTCGTCGGGCTCTAGTAGTTCTGATAGTCCAGTTAATGAGGCATGCTCCTCTGCTTACAGCCTGCATGGAAGGGCCTTCCTCCCCCTCCTCCTTGAAAATGATACAACAATCCATATTATCATCTTCCGGGAACAAATTCCTCACTGCTGACAGTGCTTCCTCTTCTTCCGACCTGTAGATAACTTCGGCCGATTGGAAAGTTTGTTCCAAGCATGGTATTGGCCGCTCCAATGGATAATAAGGATCGCGCCATGGTGACGACCAATCATTGAATTCTTTCCAAGTATACTCATATCCCAGACCGAAGGTGGTGCCATGTTTCTTTGGTTTTATAGGCTTAGAGATTCCTTGGAGGTTCTTGCCAAGCCCCTTGCCAGATTCGTACCCACTCTAGTTCAATATGCTTTCAATTTTGTTGTCCCATCATTTGTCCTTATCAACAACGTTGACTCGCTCGATGTGGTGATAGGTATACCCGCCTATCTTTCTTCTGCCTCCTATTGTTGGGATGGTCTGGCGACTGTATATGGGATTGCTACCATCGCCGTGAATGATCACCTCTTGGTAATTCAACTCAAACTTCACTTCCTGATGTAGTGTTAATGCCACGGCCCCAGCGGCATGGATTCATGGTCGTCCCAATAATAGATTGTAAGATGCCGACACGTCTATCACTTGAAAATCAACATCGAACCAAGTAGGGCCCATTTTCAAACACATGCTAATTTCCCCAATGGTGGACCTTTAGGAACTGTCAAAAGCTTTTATGTTGATGGCCCCATCGTTGATCTCATGTAGTCCCTTTCCCAATGTCCTGAGTGTTACCAATGGACAAATGTTGAGGCTGGATTCTCCATCAATCAGGATTCTGGTGATAATATAATCTTTGCATTGCACGCTGATGTGCAAAGTCTTGTTGTGACTCAACCCTTCTGGTGCCAGCTCATCTTCATGAAAAGTGATCTGTGACTTTCCAAAATTAGCTTTTCTATTTACAGCGGCTTCCCTAGAAGGCTGAATCTGGACTGCGATCGGATTAAGGGTGTAACGAACCGATCGGTCGTTTTGAGTACTAGCTTTTCGTTAATCAGTCGGAGTCCATGAACAGCTTCATTTCAGGTGTACGCGTGGTCGGAATTGAATTTCGAGAAGTCCAGAGTTGATTTGGGAAGAGAATTCTCATTTCGGAAGCTTAAAGTTGAAAGAATGAACTAGGATTGAATTTAGAGTAAACGATCTCGGAATCGGGATCTGAAGGTTCCAGCAGGTTCGTATGATGATTTCAGACTTGGGCGTATGCCCGGTGCGGGTTTTGGATAACCCGGGAGCGTTTTGGCGTCTATTATGGAAGTTAGCATTTTAGAAGAAATTTCATAAGTTTGGCTTGGAGTGCATTTATGGGTTATCGATGTCCGTTTGGGATTTTGAAACTGTGAATAGCTCTGTGCAGTGATTCTGGAGTTGGGGACGCGATCGGAAGTGAATTCGGAGGTCCGTAGACCATTTTGAAGCCATTTGGCTAAAGGTAGCAATTTTAAGGTTTTTGAAGAGTTTGACCAGGGGGTTGACTTTTTTATATCGGGGTCGGAATCAAATTCTGGAAGTTGGAGTAGGTCCGTAATGTCAAATATGATTTGCGTGCAAAATTTGAGGTCAATCGGACGTGTTTTGATGGGTTAAAACATCGAAAATAGAAGTTGGAAAGTTCAAAGTTCATAAAGCTTGAATTGGGGTGTAATTCATGAATCTAGCGTTGTTTGATATGATTTGAAGCCTCGAGCAAGTCCATGATGTGTTTTGGGATTGGTTGGTAGGTTTGGTTGAGGTCTCGGAGGCCTCGGGGTGAGTTCGGGTGGCCAAACGGAGAATTTTTGGACTTATGAAATTTTAGGCCTCTTGCTTCTGGTATTTTCGCTTCTGCGGTTTTGGAGCCGTAGAAGCGGAACTGCAGAAGCGTCTTGGCAGCCGCAGAAGCGGAAAGTGGACGTTTGGCCAGGAACCGCAGAAGCGGATTTTGTTCCACAGGCTTCTGCGATGGGTAGACCGCAGAAGCGGTTGGTCGGGTGATTTGAGAGACCGCAGAAGCGGCCTGGATTTCCGCAAAAGCGGTCCCTGGACCGCAAAAGCGGAAAGTGCTGAAGGCAGTGGGGTGTTTTAAAAGGTCGAATTTGGTTCATTTCACTCATTTTCTTCACTTCATGGGGTGATTTTTGGAGAGCTTCAAGGAGGGTTTTCACCATCAATGTTAAGGTAAGCTACTACTACTTATTCCCAAGTTAAATGCAAGATTATACCATAGAATTGGACATGAGAATTAGAGTAAATATTGAGGTTTTGGTTGGAAACCTAGAAAAATTATAAACTTAGATTTTAGCCACAATTTTGAGTATGGAACTAGAAGAAAATCATATATTTGAGTTCCTAAGGTCATGGGTAACCTTTATCTTCGAGAAATTTTGGATTTTCGGGCACATGGGCCCGAGGGCATTTTGGTCATTTCACTAAACGGATTGGAAACTTGTATAATCTGAATTGTTAACAAGTATTTGAGTATATTCTCATTAGTTTATCGTTAATTGGCTAGTTTTGGTGCATTGTGCATTGGTTCAAGCTTTCGGAAGGATGTAGAATGC
>MU726388.1:0-42848 GCA_026770625.1 Nicotiana glauca | reverse complement strand
TTCCCTTGTTCTCCAGGTGGGCTCCTGACGGCGGTGCTTGAAAAGTATTCCCTTGTTCTCCAGGTGGGCTCCTGACTGCTGAAACTTGAAGAGTATTCCCTTTGTTCTCCAGGTGGGCTCCTGATTGTAACCAAATGAACGAACAAAGAAAATTTTCTTCCCCAGTTTGGTGGATGGGCAAACTTGTGAGTTGTTACCTAAGCTATTGATATGATGGTGAGAGCAGAACTAAAGACTTGATTTGGCATGGACGTCCCTTGTGAGTAAAACTATTTGACTAAGATTTTTATCCTAAGAGAAAATTCATCAGACTAGGTTTTCTGTTATCTTAGGAGAAGGATTCATCAGACTAAGATTTAGATCCTAGGAGAAGGTTCATCGGACTAGGTTTGCCATCTTAGGAGAAAGATTCATCAGACTAAGGTTTTGACTCTAGGAGAAGATTCATCAGACTAGGTCTTTTGTTATCTTAGGAGAAAGGTTCATCAGACTAGGTCTTTTGTTATCTTAGGAGAAAGGTTCATCAGACTGAGATTTTGACTCTAGGAGAGGATTCATCAGACTAGGTCAAGTTTTGGTTATCTTAGTAGAAAGGTTCATCAGACTAAGATTTTGACTCTAGGAAAAGACTCATCAGACCGGGTGTCTTGTTATCTTAGGAGAAAGATTCATCAGACTAAGATTTTGACTCTAGGAGAAGATTCATCAGACTAAGATTTTGACTCTAGGAGAAGATTCATCAGACTAGGTCTTTTGTTATCTTTTGATCTTAGGAGAAAGCTTCGTCAGACTAAGATGCAGACCCTAGGAGAAAGTTCATCAGACTAGGCCCATTTGGCTGTTTTAGGAGAAAGTTTCATCAGACTAAGATTTTGATCCGATGAGGCGGTTCTCAGACTAGGGTGTGTTGCTGTCTTAGGAGAAAGATTCATCAGACTAAGATATTGATCCTAGGAGGCGGTTCCTCAGACTAGGGTGTGTTGCTGACTTAGGAGAAAGATTCATCAGACTAAGATGTTGATCCTAGGAGGCGGTTCCTCAGACTAGGGTGTTTTGCTGTCTTAGGAGAAAGACTCATCAGACTAAGATGTTGATCCTATGAGGCGGTTCCTCAGACTAGGGTGTTTTGCTGTCATAGGAGAAAGATTCATCAAACTAAGATTTTGACTCTAGGAGAAGATTCATCAGACTAGGTCCTTTGTAATCTTAGGAGAAAGATTCGTCAGACTAAAATGCTGATCCCAGGAGGCGGTTCCTCAGACTAGGGTGTTTTGCTATCTTAGGAGAAAGATTCATCAGACTAAGATGTTGATCCTAGGAGGCGGTTCCTCAGACTAGGGTGTTTTGCTATCTTAGGAGAAAGATTCATCAGACTAAGATGTTGATCCTAGGAGGCGGTTCCTCAGACTAGGGTGTTTTACTATCTTAGGATAAAGATTCATCAAACTAAGATTTTTATCCTAGGAGAAAATTCATCAGACTAGGTCCATTTTGTTATCTTAGCAGAAAGTTTCATCAGACTAAGATTTTAAGATTTTGACTCTAGGAGAAGGTTCAACAGACTAGGTCTATTTTGTTATCTTAGGAGAAATATTCGTTACACTAAGATTCTGATCCTACGAGAAGATTCATCAGACTAGGTTTTCTATCTTAGGAGAAAGATTCATCAAACTAAGATTTGATTTGGCGAAAGCTCCATCAGACTAGGCCTTTTATCCTAGGAGGAAAAATATGAAAAGCAATGGCAGTATCTTGTGCACAAGACAGGCAAAGGCAAAGATTTTGAGAAACTTCCCTTTTGTCGGCTCTCGTTGTCTTCCTTTTTCTTTCCTTTTTATTTTCTTCTCTTTTTTTTCAACTTTCTTACACTGCGTTGTTCCTGTTTCAAACAAAGAAAACTTGTGAGTTTAAAATGTGGTGGTTGGTTTGTGGCCTTGAACTTTGAAGGTGGCCCGACATCCTCCATTTGTTGCATTGTATGAACGGTCATCTCCCCAATCCTCATGTCTCATATGAATCCCGCAGCATGTCTATTGTCCTTGCTTTGTGTATATGATGTTCTTTTTTGACCACTGGTTTTGGCCTTGAGTTTATTGTTCCTTCACTTGTCACGATAACTGATTCCCACTCGAAGATCTTGCTTGTTTATTGACTAACCACTTTCTTTGCTACCTTTGACACGGAGAATACCTCTGATCCGTTCACCAAACCACCCTCCATCTGTTGCATTGGTCCTGAATTGATACGCTCCAAACCCTTGTATTTCACGCGAGTCCCAAAGTATGTTGATTGTGGCCAACTCATTGTGCCTGCTATTTTCTCCTGACTTGACGCATTGATGTATTTACCATATCCTATTTTGTTTAATTGGAATGCTTGGTGGTAGATTTTGAAGTCATTTCTCACTTGTTTTGAACAATCGACCCAGGAAGAGGGAGTAAAACAAGGTGGGAGGAATAGAGTAAAGGATAATGGAAAGAGACGATTCCTAACAAGAAACCTAGAGAGGAGTGACCCATCAGATGTGGATACCGACTCTAGCGACCTTGATATGCACCTGCAGCCTACTCTGTTTAGCACATCTGATGTTCAACTCTTGTTGTACCTTTTTCCATGAAACTGGGCTTCAATGCTCCGTTTGCCCGATCTGATTCACAATCCTTATTCGACTTGTAGTGCCCGAAGGGTTTTCACCATTAAGCCTCTCTCATTTTGATTTTTCTCTCAACTCACCGTCACCTTATGGTGCCCGTGAAGGTTTTCACCAATAAGACTCTCTCATTTTGATTTCTCTCAGCTTTCATCGCCTTGGGGGTACCCGAGGGGGTTCTCATCAACAAGGCTTTCTCATTCTTCATTTCCTTCGTTTGGACCGGAGTGTTGCCCCTGATATGACTCACCTCTGCTTGCTTGACACGGCATTTCTTGAAGACTGATCAGAAGGTCTTTCTTTGGACCATAATGCAGGCTTTTGGATGGGGATAGAAAGAAGGGTATCAAAGGCTCAAAACAATTCAACATGGGTTCAAAATTATAACTTTCGGAATCAGATTTCCCACGACAACCACAACTTCTGCTCCAGTTTCTTTCTTGGGGACTTTGGATTTTATTTTGGTGTGACTGAACCACAGAGAGGCTGCCTACGTACCCTTTCGGGATCAAGTCAAACGTAGTTCAGGCGACTACTTTTGTTGTTGCGATCTTTCTTCCACTTTTCTTTGCCTTTCTTTTTCATTCTTTTCTTTTCCTTCTTTTTCCTTTTCTTTTATCTTTTTGCTTTTGCTTTTCTTTTCTCCTCTTTTCATTTCTTTCTTTTTCTTTTCTCTTTTTAGTTTTCTTTTATTTTCTCTTCTTTTCTTTTCTTTTCTTTCTTTTTCTTTTCTCTTCTTTTCTTTTCTTTTCTTTCTTTTTCTTTTCTCTTCTTTTCTTTCACTATTTTTCTCTTGTTTCTCCACTTACTTCCCCATTCAAACTTGCGAGTCTTATTATTGATTCCGAAAGAGGTGTATGCAAGAAAATAATTGAGGCTCAAAGGGATAACAAAGGATAAAGTGTTTGGATAACAGAATAAAATGCCTTCGTCATTCCAATCTTCAAAACATACCAAGTACAAACTACGCAATTAAACAAGCTGAGGAAAACATACAGAACACCTTTTGATTGATTCGCATATTTGCCTTCTGTATTTGTCAATTACTTAGCACCATTGGACAACAATCTCGGTACCACGAACGGTCCCTGTAGACTTGGGGGCAAACTTGCCTTTGGCTTCAAACCAATGCGTCATGATGCATTTCAACAGTATTTCTTTATGTTCTATTTTCTCCCAGTTTCACTTGATTCGGGCTTCAAAGTGTTCCAATATTTTCTTATTTCCTCAAGTGACCTTATATCTTCAACATTGTTTCATTACTAAATTGACTGTTCAAAACCAGGCTGAGAATTATGCGTGCATATCATGTCACTAGAACCAGCATGAAAGAATTGTAACAAGAGAAGGGAACTAAATAAAATGACTAGAAATGGCAGGAAATAGAGAATTGCATTAGACTAACGGTGAAAGTGTTGAAACAACAACACAAGCAAATGAAACTAGTTACAGTCCTTGAACAAACCTAGACGGCACTAAACAAGTTATTATGACTAAACAAAGCAAAATGAAAAGATAGAAAGGTTTGAGTCACAAGACAATGTTCGAATTACAACCCTAAGAATAACCCGGACAACAGAAATGACAACAAAATAAACCATCAAAACTCCATTCTAGCTAACCAAGAGGTGGAGCGTCTTTCCAACCACAAAACTCGACACCTAAGCCACTGGATTGCCCATCAAGATTACTGGGACCTTCATTCAACAAGTTTCCGAGAGGATTCCCATACTCCCCGTCGCCATGGATCTTCCCCACAAAATGTGCACCGTCATGTGCAGGTAAAGGATTCTGTGCATTGTTCTGGGTGTCACTGTCCTGGACCGCAATTATCCCTTCCTGAATCATTCTTTCTATCTCTCTTTTCAAATCCCGGCAACTTTTGACATTGTGCCCCTGGGCATTAGAATGATATTCATACCTTTTAGAAGAATCAAAGCTTCTTGCACGCTTGTCCACGTGATTTGGAGGAGTCGATGCAATCAGGTTATGATGCTTTAGTTTCTCAAACAAGTCTGCATATGACTCTCCGATGGGGGTGAAAGTTGCCTGCTTTTGTGCCCTCTCTTGCTTGAAATTTTTGCTAGCTCGCAAACCTGCTCCGGGGGGATTCCTGTAGGCTCTTGGAGGTGGGTAGGTGTTTTGAGTTGGATAAGTATTTTGTGGAGTGGGTGCACGCCATAGCACGTGGGTAGGATACTGAGGATATGTGTGGGCATGGTGGACAGAGAAGTGGGGACCACGGGGTGGGTAATAGTGCTGTGGAGTGTGGGAGTAGGTTTGGGGACGGGGTCGAGGTTGATGGTAATATGTTGATGGGCCCCTAGACCAAGTTCTTGAGTCAACTACCGCCACATCTTCTTTCTTTTTCTTTCCCAGTACCCCTCCGCTCTGGATGGCCTGAGTAGTTGCCTTGATTGTCGAATAGCTCATGATTTTGTCGGATTTAAGCCCCTCTTCAACCATACTTCCCATTTTAATTACCTCGTTAAAAGATTTTCCCACTGCTGACACTAGATGACCATAGAAAGTAGGCTCCAAAGCATGTAAGAAGTAATCGACCATCTCGCTTTCTTTCATTGGAGGATCGACTCTTGCTGCCTGTTCTCTCCACCGGAAACCGTACTCCCTGAAACTTTCCCCTGGCTTCTTCTCAATTTTAGTCAGTGATAGACGGTCCGGGACGATTTCCAGATTGTACTAAAAGTGGCATGCAAATGCTTGGGCCAAATCATCCCAGGTATACCATCGAGCATGATCCTGGCACGTGTACCATTCCAAGGTCGCACCACTAAGACTCTAGCTAAAGTATGCCATCAACAACTCATCCCTTCCTCCGGCTCCTCTCATCTTACTGCAAAATCTCCTCAGATGGGCTACTGGATCACCATGTCCATCATACAAATCAAACTTTGGTAACTTGAATCCCGCAGGACACTGGACATCAGGAAACAAGCACAAATCTTTGTAGGCCACACTGACTTGACCACCCAATCCTTGCATGTTCCTGAAGGATTGCTCCAGGCTTTTTACTTTTCGAAACATCTTTTCCTGTTCCGGATCCTTAAGCAGCTTGTCAGTTTCTACCGGGAGCTCAAGGTGAGGAGTGTAGGAATATGTCTCAGGAGCTTTATAGGTAGGCTCAGGAGGGTAGTACTGGTTGTCCTGAGTTTGAAACAATGGCCCACTGGAAGATCTTTGCAATGTGGCACGTGGAGGCACCACAAACATAGGGGTGATTGGTGGAGGAGGGTTTTGTTTGGGTGGTGGAGCTTGGGGAAGATAGGAGGTGGTGCCATAACTCTGTTGGTAGAAAGGGAAAGGTGAAGATGAACTCGTAGGAGGAAGCTCCTGAGACTGAGTCAGAGGTGGGATATATGCTGGATTGGCGAGATAAACTGGCGCCGGCTGACCCTTAGCCCAGGCCTGATGCATCTCGGCCATCTGCTGCCTCAACTTATACATCTCTTCCTTCATTGCTTTAACATCTACCACTTCTACCTCTTTTGATGGGTCTATGATATTGGTATCTGATTCTTGGTCTGTCCTGTTCATTCTAGTTTTTGCCCGGGTGTTGTAAGAATGGGTTACCAGGATGCCGACTGCCTTTTGTCCTTATGTTGTAAGAACGAGTTACCATGCTAAAACCACAAACCAACCACCTTTCTGGAATGACACGATAAAAATGAAATATTACGTTAGTGTTAGGGCATTTAACATATTGGCAACAGCTTTTGATTAGACGCATGCGTCATCCCGGCTTTTTCCTTATTTCCAATTACAAACTTTCTCTTCCTTTGATTTTCTTATTTATTTTATTTTCTTTTCACCTCCCGTTCCTATCTTCTCCCTTTCTTTATTATTCTTTTCTTTCTTTCTTGTTTTTCCGCTATTGCCTTTTTCTGGTTTTTCCTCTCATTGTTTTTTTTTCTTTTTCTTTTGGTTATGGTCGAATCCTATGTAGATTGCCTACGTATCATGACCCTGCATGAATCAGACCAAGCATAGTTCTTGCAAATAAGTGCAAAAATAAATGCAAGAAATAAAGAAATAATTTTTTGGAAATTTTCAAATTTTCATTAATAAAAACTGCGATTAAAAAACTACTAGACTATTTGTTGCTTTTTTTCAAAAGGAAAGTACAAAACAAACTCAAAAACAAAATACCGACTCAACTAATCTAGGAGTACATCAAAGCTTCAAATCCTGGCGCCCGTAGGGTATCACTCGGCATTGCCGCAGGCTGCGCAAGACTGAGAAGGTTTCCATGTGAACTGTGACTATTTAAAGAAAATTGGCCATGTAAAGGCTTATTTTGACTTAAAAAGCAAAGTGGCTATTTTTTAAACAATTTATTTATGGAAAACAAAGACCCGGTTTTGTGAATACGGCCTTACAGCACTTCCGCAAGGGAGATTTTAAGGCTGTGCCCACAAACCATCTACAAATGACTCAAGGTGGCCGTTCTTGCAAAAAACGGCCTTCCGGCGCCCTTTTAAGGGATATTCGGCTTATTTTTAACAAGAATGACGTCACCCGACTTATTTTGACAACCATGTAAAATTTGACATTATTTGGCTATTTTTTAAAAAGGATGGTTGGGCCCGATGAGGGTTGCCTACGTATTTCACATTCGATGAGAATCAAACCTGCGTAGTTTGGGCAAATTAACGAACTATTTTAAAACAAGACTCTGTTTTTTCATTTTCATTTTTTTTTGTTCCATTTCAAACTATTTTCCTTTTCTATTTTTGAAAACAAGACAAAATAACGACTCTCTTTTTTTTCTTTTTTCATTTTCAACAAACAATGAAACAACCTATTCTTTCCAAACTAAAATAAAGACTCTTTTTCTTTTTCTTTTTCTGCGAACAGTTTACAAAAATAAAGACTCTTTTTCTATTTTTCCTTCTCTTTTAGTAAAACAAACTATTAAAAACAAAATATTTCCATTTTTTCATTTTTCAAAATTTCGGCAGAGTTTTGACAGTATTTGGGCATCGGTTTTTCTAAAACTAAACAATTAATTCTTTACACTACTATTTCTCTCTTTTTCTCTTTTTCTCAATTTTACAAAATTCCCGATGTTCAAAAGCCGGTCAGCATGCGGGCCCGAGACAAATAAGTGCAAGTAAAATGCATCATGGTGGTCTTTTCATATCCGGCTACCTGTCCTAGACGGATCCAACCCGTGTGTTTAGTCCCTTAAGTCAAATGCAACATGATGCAAATAAACGCTCCTATTAGGGATCCGGCATGAATTCAAGTTATTCTAAGTTCAAAACCTGGGTATGTGCTCTAGACTGTGTACCCGAGCGGACAACTCGGGCCGAGGAGGGGGCTACGTACCGGGAACCAAAAGGCCATCCGGCTTAGTAACTTGTCCGGCCTCTTTCTTATTTCAGGGTATTGACACTAACAGAATAGGGATTCTCAACCTGTAAGCACATCCCCTGAGGTGAGAAGAGAAGGGTTTCGGCACAGTTATATACAGTTCAGATAATATCAAAGCGGTAAATATTTAGCACACTAAGCATGCAACATGTAGGAAAATCAAATATAACCAAATATAACAATTTATCTGAGCTCGAATTCTGAACCCTGAACAAAATGTTCTGGGTTCTTATCCCCAGCAGAGTCGCCAGAGCTGTCACACCTCCTTTTTCACTACTACACCCCGTGAGGGATATAATAAAAGGAGTTATTTCCAACTTGAAGTGACAATCGGAACAGGAATTATTATTAAAATTCAAAGTCGCCACTTGGGAGATTAATGGTGTCCCAAGTCACCGGTTGAATCCCGAACCGAGGAAATTATGACTCCGTTAACAGTCCGCGAATCAGAATTCCGAGTAAGGAATTCTGTTAACCCGGGAGAAGGTGTTAGGCATTATCGGATTCCGTGGTTCTAGCACGGTCGCTCAACTGTTGTATTTGATTTTATCTGATTTCAAAACATGTTCTAACCTATGTGCCTTTTATTAGTAAACCACTTTTATTTTTATTTTTAATAAGAATTGCAACATCGTGAAAATGCATCTCGAACCACGTCGCGCCAGTGCACCCGTGGTTTTTGACACATTTTGACTTCGTTGAAATTTAGATTTGGGTCACATAAATGTGAACCCGTATTTAGGAAAGTAATATTATTAAAATAGGCATCTAAAGAGTCTAGCGCATTGTTATTTTTGCGAGGGCCATGGAAATTCTCTAAATGACACGCCTCGATTTCTAATGAAAAACAAGACCAATTAAATGATAATTTCCTATGAAATTCGCGGGAGGTCATACTATTTGACAGAAGAAATGTCGAAGTCATCAATATGACTAAGAGTGAAAATGCATTTAATGCAATTCACAAACTCATTGAATCTGATCTTTGGTTCACACTTTTAAAATATGACATAGCTCATGTGAGCTCAAACCAATAGAAACAATTATTTAAACTTAAAAGAGATCAATCAGAAATGTTTTGTCAAAAACTCACATGTATTACTTTGCGACAAAGATCAATCAGAATGTGTTTTTTTTTTTTACATTGAAACTATATACAAGGTCATGGATCGTAAATCAGTGTTTGAAATCTGTTGCATTAATTCAACACATTGAAAGACCGCAGATGGCACTGGGTACAACAGTAACAAACTCTATTACTAACAATTTCCAAAGAGGAACTTTAACTATGTTCACATTAGTGTAGCTACACCTAAATCAAACTTTGTTTGCAGATAACTCATGATAGCACAAAATCAACAACAACGACCATTTAAAGCTCATCATGGGAGCAGACAATTTCAGATTTTGATTCAGACTTAACATCAGATATAAAGAAGACCATTATCAAACACATATGTGAACAACTATTGAAGATTTCATAACATTACAGTATCCAAACGATAACTACATTACCGGAGATTGAAATTGGTACCTCAACAGCGATAAATTAAAATAGCACAACAAATAGAGATGGCGACAAACTACTAGCGATGCTCAGCCAGATCAAACGAGCAGCAACAAACAACATTTAAGCCTTCGATTTCAAATCCAAGGAACAGATTCGAACGAAGCTCAAAACAATTCCAACAGCTAACAACGAGTTTCAGTTTTACAGGCCTCAGAAACCCAGCAACAAGCAAACCAATTCAAAACTCTTGTGAGTTCACAAAATGCTCAATTAACAGTATAGAAAAAAGTGAGAGCACACTCTGTTGTTCCCCAAATTCAATATCAAATTCTCTTACCAAAGCTAACACATTAAAGCTTGCTCAAGCAGAAGATAGGAGGCACACAGTGATTGATTTCAACTAAATTTACGGAGTACCACTTTGAAACATCAGATTCATTTGACTTTGAACAAAAAAAAATGTTGAACGAGGGGATAAGCAAACAAAGCTACAATATTATGATGCAGCCTTCATATAAAATAATTACACTAGATTTGAGAAGAGAAAATACCTAGATGACCAAATTTTGAGCTAAAACAGCCAAGTGAAAAGCGACGGAAAGTTGGAGCTCAACAATGAAGTCGACAGCAGCAAAATTGACCAAATAAGGTCTGAAATAAAGAGGAGATCCAGCAGCAGCGAAAACAGCAACAAACCAGCGATCAAGCCATGAAACAAAAGTTCGAGCAGCCTTTTAATCCTTTTTTTTCGATTTTTCTTTTGAATTTTTTCCAGATCTTAAACTTTGAAGTGCAAACTTAATCTCTCAGTAGTCCAAGTGTATGTGTGTGTGTGATTAAGTGATGACTGAGCTATGGTGAGAGAAGAACATTAGAGAGGGGGTCCGTTCACATTCTTCGCGTGTGTGTATTTTTATGTGAAGAAGAAGATGGGTAGGGGACACGGAATTTCCGTGTCTCTAAGGGGAAAGGGGTTTCGGACCGGGTCAGAGGGATTTGGGTGTGGGCCGCTGAGGGTAAATTGGACCTGGGCGTGTGATTTTGGTCCATTAGGGTTGAGGTCTTCAATTAAAACCAGCTCAATAGCTGGTCTTTCAACAAGACCTCTTCTTTAATTCTTTTTTATAAATTCTTCCTTTTCTTTTTCTTCCTTTTTTATTTCTTTTTGTTATTTTCAAATTATATTTTGATTATTTTTATTTTATAAAGATGCAAAAACTAAAATAAAGTCCTAATATATTCCAAAGCTAAACTAATTAACTCCTAAATTTATTTAAAACTATTTCGTGACAAATTCACAATTAAAACACAAAATGAACTATTTTTGTTATTTTCTTCATATTTGTTCTAAAACAAATTAACCCTAAATTAATCCTAAAATATGAAATTAGATCATAAATGCAAATGCGTATTTTTATATTTTTCGTACGAATTAAGATGCACAGATAAAATGCAACAATTACCAAAAAATGACACAAAATTCACAAAAAATTGTAAAAATAAAGAAAAATTATTTTGTTTGAAATTTTTGGGAATAATTCATATATAGGGCAAAAATCACGTGCTCACAAATGTTTCTATGTTAAAAAGGAGGCAAATAGGGCAACAACAAACTCAAGGAAATTGTGAACAATTTGACAACAATAATGATGGTGGTGGTTATTCGAATGAGTGCTATGATGAGCAAAGTGAAGAATTTCAATATGTCAATAATTACCAAGGGAATAGAGGAAATCAAGGGAATCAACAATGGCGACCCTAAGGAAATTGGGGCAATCAACAAGGCGGCGGTAATTGGAACAATAACAACCAACAACAAAGTAGTGGCAATAGGAACAAAAACAACCAAAACAACAATTGGGGTAACCAAGGTAACAACCAAGGCAATTGGAGCAGGAACAATAACAATTGGAGCAACAACAATCAAGAAGGGTAGAATAGTAGTGGAAATCAAGGCAACCGGGGGCAAGGCTTTCAAAGGCCCTCCATGTACCAACCGAACAATCCACCTCCCTTTCAATCTCAAGGGTCTAGTTCTTCGGGTAGTGTTATGGGGAGAATAGAAATGATGTTTGAGCAAATGATGAAGAACAACCAAAACTCCGATGCTCAATTGGCTTCTCATAATACCTCTATCCGGAATTTGGAGGTGCAAATTGGCCAAATCTCTCAATCATTATATACTCGACCTAAGGGTGCTCTACCAAGTGATACAGTAGTGAACCCGAAGGGAGGTAACAATCATGTGATGGCCGTTACAACGAGAAGCGGAAGAGGCGTGCATGTGCATGCCTCGAATTAAAATCAAATTGTGAATGACGAAGTTGAGTTGCATGATGACAATGTGCCTTTGGATGTTGAAGATGTGGTTGAACCAAATGTGACTAATGATGTCCGGATTGATATACCCAAGCCGGTGGTGCCCAAGGCCAAGGCACCCTTGCCTAAGCTGCCTCCACCTTACCCTCAACAGTTGGCAAAGCAAAAGGTGACAATCAATTCAAAAAGTTCATTGAAATGATGAAGAGTCGTAGTATCAATGTGCCATTGGTGGAGACACATGAACAACTGCCGAGGTACGCAAAGTTTATCAAGGATTTGGTAACCAAGAAGAGGTTGATGGAGTGTGAAACAATTAAAATGACACATGAAGTGAGTTCTACAGTTCATTCTATGGCCCCAAAACTTGAGGATCCCGGAGCTTTCACTATCCCTTGCACTATCGGTAGTGCGGAATTCGCCAAGGCCCTTTGTGACTTGGGGGCTAGCATTAACTTGATGCCTTATTCAGTTTTCATGACTCTGGGAATCGGACAACCTAGGCCAACTTCAATGAGATTTCAAATGGTGTATCAATCGATGAAGCGACCCTTGGGCATAATTGATGATGTTCTTGTTCGTGTTGATAAATTCATATTGCCGGCCGACTTTATCATATTGGATTATGAGGTGGACTTTGAAGTGCCAATCATTCTTGGGAGAACTTTCCTAGCTACGGGGAAGGTGTTGATTGATGTTGAAGTGGGTGAGTTGACATTCCGTGTGGGAGATGAGATGGTGGCATTCCATGTGTGCAAATCAATGAGACAACCCAATAGCACGGAGGTGTGTTCATTTGTAGACATTGTCACAGCTGTGATAGTGGATGACACAAGTTCCATGATAAATGTTGAGGATCCTCTTGAGGATGTGCTTCTTAACATGGATGTCAATGATGATGCCGGTAGAGTGGAGTGCATTAATGCATTGCATGGTATGGATTCATATTCATATGAGCCTAGAAAGTTATCTTTGGATCTTGAAAACCGAAAAACTCCACCAGCAAAGCCATCGATTGAGGAGCCACCGGTGTTGGAGTTGAAACCACTTCATCCACACCTCAGGTATGATTTTTTGGGCTCTAATTCCACTCTTCCAGTTATTCTTTCTTCTTGCCTAACTAACATGCAGGTTGACACAACTTTGGCAGTTCTTCAAAAGTGCAAAATGGCGATTGGATGGCCATTGGTCGATATTCGGGGGATAAGACCCCACATTTTGCATGCACAAAATCATCTTGGAGGAGGATGCAAGGCCTTCTCTTGAACATCAAAGAAGACTAAATGAGGCGATACAAGAACAGGTAAAGAAAGAGGTTATCAAGTGGTTAGACGCCGGTGTGGTTTACCCGATCTCGGATAGTTCATGGACCTCTTCAGTCCAATGTGTGCCAAAGAAAGGAGGGATGACGGTAGTGACCAACGCCAACAACGAGCTTATTTCTACTCGGACGGTTATGGTTTGGAGAGTTTATATGGATTACAGGAAGCTTAATAAGGTGACAAGAAAAGATCATTTCCCAAATGCTCGATCGTCTTGCGGGCCGGGCTTTCTATTATTTTATAGATGGTTACTTGGGGTACAATCAAATTCTAATTGCTCCGGAGGATCAAGAGAAGATGACCTTTACATATCCTTATGGCACGTTCGCTTTCTTGAGAATGCCATTTGGACTATGTAATGCTCCGACAACCTTCAACGTTGTATGATGGCAATCTTCACCGACATGGTGGAGGATATCTTGGAGGTCTTCATGGATGATTTCAATGTGGTTGGGGATTCGTTTGAGGAATGCTTGGTGAATTTGGATAGGTATTGGCTAGATGCAAAGAAATCAACCTTGTGCTCAATTGGGAAAAATGCCACTTTATAGTGGAAGAGGGTATAGTGTTGGGTCACAAGATCTCGAAGAAAGGAATTGAGGTTGATAAGGCAAAAATCAAGGTCATTTTGAGGCTTCCTCCCCTACTTCCATCAAAGGGGTGAGGAGTTTTCTTGGGCATGCCGGGTTCTACCGGCGATTTATTAAAGGCTTCTCAAAAATTATGAACCCACTTTGCAAATTGTTAGAGAAAGAAGCCAAGCTTATCTTTGATGAAAAATGCATGGAGGCTTTTAAGCTTTTGAAGTACAAGTTGACCACAACTCCTATCATCACCGCACCTAATTGGGATTTGCCCTTTGAACTTATGTGTGACGCAAGTGATGTGGCTGCAGGGGCAGTGTTAGGTGAACGGATCAACAAGATGTTCCATTCCGTGTATTATGCTAGCAAAACGATGAATGAAGCCCAAAGAAATTACACGGTGACGAAGAAAGAGCTATTGTCTATTGTGTTTGCCATGGAGAAATTTCGAACTTATCTTATGGGGGCAAAGGTGATTGTACACACGGACCATGCCGCCCTTAGGTATTCGATGACCAAAAAGGACTCGAAAGCAAGATTGATGAGATGGGTGTTACTTCTTCAAGAATTTGATTTGGAAATAGTGGACTGGAAAGGGAAGTGAGAATCAAGTTGCGGACCATTTTTCTCGGTTGGAGGAAGAAGGGAGGCCATGTGATGGCATTGAGATAAATGATCCATTCCCCGATGAGCAACTTCTATGTGTGATATGCCTTGGTTCGCGGACATCGCCAACTTCATTGTGACCGAAAATGTCCCGTGTGAGCTCTCTTCCAACCAAAGGAAGAAACTCAAGTGGGATAGCTTGGATTTTTATTGGGATGATCCGTATTTGTTTTAAATTTGCACGGATGGTGTGAGAAGAAGATCTGTCCCGGAAGGTGAACAATTAATCATATTGGAGGCTTGTCACTCCTCTCCCTATGGTGGCCATCATGGAGGGGTGACGAAGGCTTCAAATATTTTGAGTTGCGGTTTCTATTGGCCGACATTGTTTAAGGATGCTAGTGACTTGGTGAAGAGATGTGATGCATGTCAAAGAGCCGGCGGAATTTCAAAAAAAGATGAGATGCCTCTCAATACGATTCTCGAGGTGGATATTTTTTATGTTTGGGGCATTGATTTCATGGGTCCGTTCGTGAGCTCTTGTGGGAACACTTATATTCTTGTGGCGGTGTACTATGTTTCAAAGTGGGTTGAAGTCGTGGCTTTACCCAACAATGAAGCCTGGAGTGTTGTGGCATTCTTGAAAAAGAGTATCTTCACAAGGTTTGGCACCCCTCGTGGTATCATTAGTGATGGGGGGTCCTATTTTTGCAACAAAGCTTTTGACTCATTGCTTGCTAAGTATGGAGTTAATCAAAAAGTGACCACCCCCTATCACCTCAAGCTAGTGGTCAAGTGGATGTCTCTAATCGGGAAATAAAGAGTATCTTGTCCAAAACGTAAATGCTAATAGGACCGACTGGTCGAAGAAATTAGATGATGCTCTTTGGGCCTATCGGATGGCTTACAAGACCCCAATCGGTATGTCTCCGTATCGGTTGGTGTTTGGTAAAGCTTGACATCTTCGCGTGGAATTGGATCACAAGGCTATGTGGGCATTGAGAAAGTTGAACTTGGAATGGGATGTTGCGGCAAATCTCCGGGTTGAGCAACTAAATGAGCTTGATGAGTTTAGATTTCATGCCTACTCCAGCTCGTCCTTATATAAGGAAAAGATGAAGTACCTTCATGACAAATATGCTCGGGGAAAGGAATTCAAGGTTGGTGATATGGTTCTTCTTTTCAACTCCCGATTGAGGTTATTTCTGGGAAAGCTCAAGTGAAAGTGGAGTGGGCTATTTGAAGTGGTATGAATGACTCCTTTTGGAGCTATTGATCTCAAGAACAAGAATGGTGAAATATTCCGGGTCAATGGGCATCGTGTCAAGAATTATTTGGGAAAGTTTGATGACAGCCACGTGGTGGCACTCATTTATTTGAAGTGATATGATGGCAACATGCGTCGTGCCGCGACGTTAAATTAGGCGCTTCTTGGGAGGCAACCCATGTCTTTTTATTTCTCTTTTATTTTCTTTGTAGATTAGGATTTTTTGAGCTAATTGTTTGTGACATGTTGCAGAGATTGTATTGAAGTAGCGTAAAACAAAGTGTAAAAAGTGCACAGTCTCTGAAATTAGTGCGGCCACGGTGGGATTTGTGCGGTCCGCATTGGCATGAGTTGAAGATGTATTCTCTTTGAAGTTTGCTCATGCAGCCGTGGTCATGTTACTGCAGTCTGCGATGGTCTCACATGGCTGCATCCCAATTGTGCGGTCCGCGTGGGCTGTTTCCTACAAAGGTTCAAAATTAAACAGAGCGCGATCCGCGGTCATTTTCACGCGATCGGGCTGGTGGGTAAGTACGGGGCCCCACGGTTCTCTATAAATAGGGACCTAAGGACTCATTTTACACTTTTGGCAAATTTGAACACCTGAGTTCTAAATTTCTACTGTTCATCTCTGATACCGTTCTTGTGTGCTTGCATTAGACTGCGTTTATTCTTATTATTCCTGGTAACAATTCTTATAATTATCATTAATTAGTGTTTATTTTTAGTTTTTGTTATCTTCCAGTAGTGTAGCTTCTTTGTTATTCCTTTTTTTTTCTTGAATTCAATAATTAGGTTAGTTTTTATATTAGTTTTGAATGGTGAGCATGATTTTCATGTTGGGTAATTGAGTAGGAACAACTAGGATTCAAAAACTTGAAAAAAAATGGATGAATTTGTCAAACCCTAACTTGATCCCTAACTGTTGGCTCAGCGCAGCCACGGTCATTTTCTCGCGGTCCGCATGGCCCTGACGCGGCCTCATTACTGATGGTGCGGTCCACGGTGGCTTTTGATCTAAAAGGAAGTTTGCGTCCAGCGCGGCCACGTCCCCAATTATGCAGTCCGCACTGGCCCAACGCGGCTGCGCTCCCATTTTACGCGGTCGCGTTGGTGATAATTAGAGAGGTGCTATTTTTGGTGTTTGTTCAGTGCGGCCCGCGGTGCCTCCTACGCGGTCTCAGCCCTGATGGCGCAGTCCGCGGTGACCTGTTCTAAAATGTGTTCTGCAATTTTTCCTGCTGATATTATGCAATTGTTTTCATCAACTTATACACTGCTTGTGCTTCAACTAACAAAGTTAGACATGTTTGCTTGTAGAAAATGGTAAAACTAAGAGGACGAAGTGCCAAACCACCCGGCCGAGATGACTCCTCCCAGGGAGGAAAAAGGAAACAAACAAAACTCACTCCCCGACCAAAACTGAAAACAAGAAAGCAAGTAGTTAGTGATGACAACTAGTTGGGGAGTGAATACCTACCTTCTCAAGACATCTCAGCTAACTCAGGGCAAGCCCCCTCAGTCCCAGCTCCACCTACATCCCAAGCTCCACAACCTGTACAGTCTGAGTCGTCTGATGGCTCAGTAGCGGGCAGTGGCGAATACTCCATCTCCCCCATAGCTTCAGTATTCGGGGAGAGTGCAACAGGGGGGGCTAATAGTGATGATGAGGTTCCGGACAATGGGGTGCCCGAGATTGGTGGTATTGAATGAACAAGAAAAGCTGAGGTTTGGGAAGACCGCTTTGTTAGCCAAGTGGCCTTCCACAAATTCAGTGAATTGTGGCCAAAAAGAAAACTGATTGCACAGAGGAGAATAATCACATGAGACCTATTTCTCATACTCCACAATGTACATAAGAAATTTCATACCAGAGTAGGGTGGGAGCATTTTAGAGATGACTTGATAGATGCCAACGAGCACATGGTCAAGGAATTTTATTGCAATGTAGCCCACACCAAAAAGGGCTCAATTGTGACCAAAGTGCGAGACAAAAATATAGTGTTTTCTGGGAAGGCGTTCAATGACTATTTGGGTTTTGATGATGAAGACGAGACCCAATACAATAAGAAGTTGGAGATGAAGGAGGAGATTCTCCCATGGTTGGTTGAGTATTTGGCTCATCCGGGTACTGTTTCGGATTGGATACAGGCGGGGGTGAAGATTTTGAGGAAGAATTTGAACTTCGAAGCTAGAGGGGGGCTTACATTTGCGTGCAACAGGCTTGACCCCACTTCCCATGACCAGACTATACCACTCCCCCGTGCTGTGTTGACTGCCTCTATCATAGCGGGTTTCCCTATAAATGTGGGGAATGTGATATATACGACGGTCACTTCGATGGGGGTTGACAGTATTTGGAACTATCCATATCCCAACACTCTCACCATGTATTTCCGGGATGCGAAGGTAAAGAAGAAGTCCTACGATGTGAAAGTTCGCCCAGTGTTGCTGTTCTCATGGTTCAACATTCAGGGGTCGGACAACCCTAAGGACAAAAAGCACAAGGCCTCCACCTCTACCCTAACTGGCCAGTCTGAGGAGCCAGTTGTAGTAGAGTCTGCTGTTGAGCTTTCTACTGAGCTCCCCTCTATTCCAGCTGCCACCATTACTGATGATGTGCCATCTTCTTCTATAGGTCCTAGTTCTTCAGCTGGCATGAAAGTCCCTTCTTCCCGGACCAACCCTCTCACAACCCATTAGTTGACAAAGACTTTGGCCAGTTTAAAAAACTAGATGTCAACTGTGACATCCAAGTTGTCCACATTGGCTACTTCAGTTGAGGCCCAATCAGCACCAGCCACTGTTCAGATTCCTCAGTCTATTAAAGATACATTGAATAAGCTCCTGGCCAACCAGGAAAAGACTATGGATACTCAGGATGCCTTGACTAAGGCGGTAGATTCAGATGGAAAAGCTCTAAAGGAGCTTGCCAAGGAGCACAAAAAGATGAGAAAGTCAAGGGCGTTTAAGGAGTCGATGAAGGTGCTTAGAGCAGATGTGGACAAGCTATTGGTAGATCAGATGCCTTTAGACTTTTTATTTAAGGATTCAGTGCCTCCAGCAGCAGCACCAGAGCCATAGCAGGAGCAGGCACCTAGGCCTCCAAGGAAGAAGAGGAAGCTTCCCAGTACAGAGGGTATAGTGATTGAGCTTTCAGAGACTCATGAGATTCCCTCCAGTGATGCACCGGATATTTAGCCGGCCTAGGAGCAGGACCCTGTCCCACCACAGAGCAGCAGCAGGCCAAGAACTAGTCTGAGGTTCCCGCCCATACAGAGGATCAGGGGACCACTGAGGATCCCATGCAAATGGACCAGCCTTAGGGAGCTCTTCTATATCCTTTATTTTGATCTTTTGTACTTATTTGGTAGTTGGCATTGGGGTCAATGCCAGCTCTTATTCGTGGGGTTGCACCCTACTGTTTATCTGGATGACTGTACATATTAGATTCTCATTTTATGTTTTATTGATCTGATTTTCTAGTTGGTCTGTATATAACTTTACATTCTAGCTACTTTTCTCAAACTTTTTATTCTCTTTTGGTCTGTATATAAAGTTACATTTGGCATATATTCATCCCTCATTGTATATTCTACTCCCCCATTGTACATATTTATTTTGTTTTTCTATTTTTGCAAAAACTTTTATTTTTAGCTTCGTAGATAGGCTCGTAGCCTTTTGTTTGTTTTTGGCATTTTCAATAAGCCCTTGGTTTTCTTAATGCCACGGTTCTTTCCAAGGTTGGAGTATAGTGCGAACTGGGTGGCTCTTCCCAATGATAGATGGCGTGACAACCTTCTTAAGGGTTTGAGTCTACTTTTGATTTTTCTTTTGTTTTTGATATTTCATAGTTAAGGGTACCTCAGGCAAAGCTTCACTTGGTCCTCACACATTTGCCTTCGATCCCATGATCAAAGACATAATGCTGTGTTTAAGATGGTGAAAGTCGTGGCCTTGAGACTCTTGTGTTGACCAAACAATCATCATGTGGTCTTTTTGGACCATTGTACGCTTGAATCGTAACTGAGGTCATTCTGGGCCCTCGACTCGATATCTTCAGCAATCCCCTAGCATGTGTGATGAGGAATCGAATTGTGAGTCCAAGTCCCGAGCCAATGGTCTAGAACTTTCCCTGAATGATTGTTGAGGCAAAATCCAAGGTGAAATTTGACTTGAGAAATGATTATAGGCTCTCCTTGATCCCAATGTTAAGTTGAACTATTCAATGGCCTACCAATGAAATGATCCCTAGTTAACCCTTTCGATCCTTGAACCTTTTTCTTTTAAGAACCAACGTTACAAGCCTATACCCGTTCTAAAAGATACCCTCTCTTGGTACCCAAAATCTTCCCTTGAGTAATGGCAATTGTCTAAGTTTGGGGGAGGAAAGACAAGAAAGGAAACAAAGTGATGAAAGGTACAAAAGCAAAAGGAAAAGGAAAGCAATGAAAAAGAAAGAAAAGAAAAAGATAAAAAGAAAGACCAATGTGAAAAAGAATAAAAAGGGGATTCAAGGGAAACAAAAGTAGAAAAAGGATAAATGATTTGAATTGCATAAGAAAGAGTGACAATGTGTCCCTCTAACCCCTTGAAAAGAAGTGAAATAATCAAATGAGTCAACAAAGTGTGCCAAAATGAATCAAAGGAAGTGCTTAAGGGAACCCATTTGAACAAAAACATATCTGACCCTTACCCAAAAGCCTTCACAATGACTCTACAAAAGCCCTATATGATTTTGAGTTGAAGGGAGCCTACATTAGTGGATACTTACATAAGGGGCAAGCATATGGTACCTAGAGCCAGACTTGTGACCTCTTCTTGAGAGAGATGAGTGAAAGTCCATCAACCTCGATTTGTGTGTCAATACTCTAAAAGGTAAGGTTCGCTTAGGAAGAGTTGAGGATGTGCGAGTTTGGGTCCACAATGACTAAGGTATTTGAGAAAAATTCTTTGATGAAATGTGTCAACTCTTGATGCTCTTGTGTACACTTGATCCATAGCCTTCAAAGTTTAAAATGTGTTAATGATGCATTCGTATTGAGGGCAATTGTTAGTCACAATTGATGCTTGTAGAGGTTACTTTAGGATAGCTAGAATTACTTGGATGTTCCTTTAAGGGGTGGGACTTATTTTGTTTGCTTGAGGACAAGCAAAGGTTTAAGTTTTGGGGAGTTGATAAGTAGGATTTTAACGTGTTTTATGCCCCTACTTGCCTATGCTTTGAGTATAAATTGCTACGAAATAGTCCCAAAATGCTCGCAGGTTGTGCTTGATAGCAGTTTTCATCGACAAATTGACAAATGTTAAAGATCGGCTCAAAACGGAGTGAAACCTGCCCAAGTGTCAAAGACCAAGTGAAATGAAGACCAGGAAGCTTAGCGCGGACCGCACTAATATAGATGCGGCCGCACCAATGAGATTCATAGACCTAACATATCAAGCTACAAGACCACGCGGCCGCGCTACACTTGTGGACGGTTTGCGTTAATGAGATTCAGAGAGTTGATATATCAGGCTTGAGGCAACATGGTCGTGCTACCTTTTTGAGGCAACATGTTGAGGCAACATGGTCGTGCTACCTTTTTGCGCGGCTCGCGTACAGGAGATTCAGAGACCATGACCTTAGGGAGTTAAGGTCACGCGGCCGCGCTACCTGTCTGCACGGTCCATGTTACTGAGGTTCAGAGACTTTTGGATTTAGCCAAGTCAAGCAACGCGCTTCGCGTTACCTTTTTGTGCGGACGCATTGACTTCCACCGTGGCCGCGCTACACTTTTGCGTGGACCGCGGTCCTCAACTTCAGAAAGATGAGATTAAGAGTTCAAGAGCCACCCCGGAGGGGTATTTTTGTCCAGTTTTTCTAGCCTTTATAAATAGAACATTTTACCATTTTTAGAGGAAGTTCGGTACCAGATATTGAGCTGCGCTCGTGAGAACCGAAGTTTTAGCCTATTTTGGCATTGTAGCATTAATTTCTTAATAAATTCTTGTAGTTTCTTCTTAGCAATTAATTAATATGTTTAGTTCTTCTTATAGAAGTTTTGTTTCTTCTTTAATTATGTCTAGCTAAATCCATTAGCTAGGGTTGTGGCTCAACCCTAGTGTGGGTAGTTGATGGGTGTTGTCATCTAGGGTGAGATTGAGATTGGGTGTTTGTTATTTGGGTTAATGTTTTGTTTAAATTTCGAATGTGTGGTTGCAAACTTAGATTCAAGCTTAGTGGGTCTAACTCTTCTTGAGAAAGAAAGTCCATGACCTTAAAATTTACCCAACAAGGAAATTGGATGGACCCATGAGAAATGGTAGTCCCAATTAACGGGTTAAACCTTGAGAGAGTAATTACCCTACTTGAACCCTAGTTGCTTGGTCTAATTGGCCTACCCAATTGGTCTTGAGAGAGCCAATTGGGCAAAATCGTTCTCTTTTCCGAGAGGTGTGAGAATGGGTACAAATGCGCAATGGTTATAACATAAGCCTCAAATGTATCAATCTCCCCTTAGTAGCTTCTACCCGTTGATTAGCCACCTAGGTAGTGTCATGACCCTAGTCCCTTTCTCTTTATTAAATATAAGTTAGCAATATTCTTGTAGCTTAATTTATCCTTACTTATTAGTTTATAACAGCAATGATAAATATAAAAACTCCAAAAATGTTAGAAGTACAATAAGAAGCATATACGCAACTCTAGGCTAGACAGACAATACAACTCCCTTCCAAGCTCCTTGTGGAAATTTGATCCCGAACCACTATTTGGGTAAAAGTTGTTCCGACCCGTTCTTCCTACCATTGCGTAGTGTCGAGTTGGCAGCGATCAGTCCCAGCAGCAGATATTAGCGTGCCCGGGTCGGACATTGGCGGTGACTTGAGGTACGGCTGTTCAGCGCCTGCAGCTCCTGGAATCTGCATCCTCTTTCTTTTAGATTGTATACTTTCATTCAAAAAGCCTTGCACTTGTTTTTGACTCTTATATGTATTATTCTAGAAGCGCGTGCACTTGTGACAGTAGATTTAGGGAATTGTAATAGGCGTTTGGCTGGTTTAGCTTCCGTATTTATACTTAGAACATATCTGTTATTTCAATTTGTTATTCATGTTATCATCTAAACTGTTAAAAGAAGTAAATTGTTCTAACATTGGCTTACCTAGTAAATGAAATGTTAGACACCATCACGTTCTCGAAGATGGGAATTTTGGTTCGTGGCAAGTTGGTATCAGAGCACTAGGTTACATAATTCTCATGAGTCACGAGCAAACTTAGTAGAATTTGGAGGATCGGTACGGAGACGTCTGTACTTATCTTCCAGAGGCTATGGAGTTAGGAATAACTTCGCTTCTATTCTTCTCTGTCATGCAATTTTTGTTCTATCATTGCTGATTGAATCCTTCTATTATGTTCTCTCATAGATGGCGAGAACACACAACTGCATCTTCAGCCGAGCAACGGATAGAGCCCCTAGTGGCAGGTCCTGCGAGGTGCAGAGGTCAAGGTCGAAGTCGTGCCAGAGGCTGAGGCAGGGGTAGGGCTAAGCCCAGAGCTCGAGCAGCAGCACTAGTAGTGGAGCCTCGTGTTGAGTTTGATGATGAGATTCCAGCCTAGATTGTTCTTATCGGACCAGCTCAGGTCCTAGAGTGGTTCATAGCTACCCCAGTACTTCAGGATGTTTTGGTCCGTCTGGTGGGCCTTATGGAGGGTATGGCACAGGCTGACACATTTTTGGTGGCACCAGCCATCTCTCTGGCTGGGGGAGGAGAACAGGCTCCCTCTACTCACACTCCGAAGCATATAGCTCAACAGTTTCAGACTCTAGCAGCCCAGCCAATTGCGGTAGTTCAGCCGAGCATTGCAGCATAGAGTGGTGATGGGTTGGCTATGTCTTCTGAGGCTTTGTGAAGATTGGATAGGTTTACCAAACATTTCCCAGTTCACTTCAGTAGTGCATCTTTAGAGGATCCGCAGGACAATCTGGACAGCTATCACGAGGTATTGAGGAACATGGGGATAGTGGATACTAATGGGGTCAACTTTGCTGCATTTCAATTGCCGGGTTCCACCACGAAATGGTGGAGGGATTATATGTTCACCAGACTAGCTGGGTCGCTTGCTCTCATTTGGGACCAGTTCTCTCAGCTATTTTTTGAGAAGTTCCTTCTTATCACGCAGAAAGAGGACTGTCAGAGGCAGTTCGAGTGACTGCAGTAGGGTTTTATGATAGTTACTCAGTACGAGACTCGATTTGTATCCAGCCCGTCATGCTATTCTTCTGCTTCCTACCGAGAGAGAGAGGGTGAGGAGGTTTATTGAGGGATTTGCCCAGCCTATCAGGTTACATATGGCTTAGGAGATTAGGAGTAAGATTTCTTTTCAGGCGGCTGCCAATGTTGCCAGGCGAGTCAAGATGGTTCTAGCTTAGGGGAGTGGTCAAGGATCTGATAAGAGACCTCATCATTCATGTGGTTTTAGTGGTGCCTCGTCTAGAAGCAAGGTACTTTTGGTAGGGGTCATCCTCCCAGACCATATCAATCAACACTTCCAGCATCCCACGGTGTTTTAGGGAGTTGTGGTCCTTAAGTGCCTCATTTTAGGCAGTTGACCTACAGTGCACCACCAGCTCCTACCAGTCTACCTCCTATTCAGTGTTACTACTATGGTCATCCGACATGTTTGGGCCAGTCTTAGTTTTAGTAGCCATAACACCAGGATAGATGTTCTGAGTGTGGTAGTTTTAGGCATATTAGGGGGAATTGTCCGAGGTTATTGGGCGACACTTCAAAGTAGATTTCTCGTGCCATGATTCTGGCACCGGTTGCATCATGCCCTGCTCAACCAACTAGAGGTAGGTGTCAGTGTAACAACTTGGCCGGTTGTTTCCATATTTATAGACATGTTTCCCTATTTCTGCTTCTTTTTGTGTTCTATATTATGATATGTTAGATTAGTTGGATCAGGCTTGGAGTGGATTCGGAGAGGAATTGAGACACGTATTCTCTTTTGTTAAGGTTTAAGTTTGAAAATTTGACTAGATGTTGACTATTGTATAAATGATCTCAGATGTGAATTCTGATGGTTCTGTTAACTCCGTTAGGTGATTTTGGACTAAGGAGCGCGTCCGAAATGTGATTTGGAGGTCTGTGGTAGAATTAGGCTTGAATTAGTAAATGTTGGAAATTTGGCAATTTTGGCTGGCAGTGGAAATTTTAATATCGAGGTCGGAATGTAATTTTAGAAGTTGGAGTTGGTTCGTGGTATCATTTGTGATATGTGTGTGTAGCATTTCAGGTCATTCGCAGGTGATTTGATTGTTTTCGGCGTCATTTGCGAAATTTGGGACTTTATAAGTTCTTAGGCTTGAATCGGAGGGTAATTTGGTGTTTTGATGTTATTTTGAGTGTTTCGAAGGTTAGAGTAAGTTTGCATGTTGATATATGTCTTGTTGGTATGTTTGGTAGAGGTCCCGAGGGTCTCAGGTTGATTTCGGGTGGTTAACAGCACAAGGTTGGAATATGAGGAATGTTGAAGTTGAACTCAGCTATTATAACCGCACCTGTAGAGAGGTGCCGCAGATGCGAGCCCGTAGAAATAGAGAAGTGGCCGTAGATGCAGCCAAGGCTAAGGTTGGCTGGGAGCCACAGGTGCGATAATTATACTGCAGAAGCGGGTTTTGAGGGCATAAGTGAGAACTACACCTGCGATGTATTTTCCGTAGGTGCAGCATCACAGATGTGATTGTTGGACCGCAGATGCGGAAGTTCTGGGCAGAATGTATAAATTGTTGACTTCATGAATTTTTGGCCATTTTCCACTATTTTTAGTCGGTTTTAGAGCTTTTAAGAGCGATTCTGAGGAGGAATTCAAGGGTTTATCAGTAAGGTAAGTGGTTTGAGCCCTAATACTCGTATATATGATGATTTCCCGTTGCTTAATCATGTAATTAGTGAAGATTAGGGGTGAAAATGAGGGGTTAGGGCTTGGGATCTTTTAGAGTTTGAGGATTTGTAGGGACAAATGGAGTCGAATTGTGATGAATTTCGTATGTATGGACTCGTGAGTGAAAGGGATTTCTAGTTTTGTGATTTTTGTCGGATTCCAAGACGTGGGCCCGAGAGCTAGGTTTGGGTGAATTTCTAGATTTTGGTCTAAGTTGATAGTCTTTCGTGTGGAATTGGTTCCTTGGCCTATATTGATTGCATTGTATTGCTTTTGGTTAGATTTAGGACGTTTGACGGCCGGTTCGAGAGGCAAGGGCATCGCGAAGTAGGATTTTTGGCTTGATTGAGGTAAGTAATGCTTCCAAACTTGGTTCTGAGGGTTTGAAACCATGAACTATTTGTTATATGACTAGTACTGAGGTGACACATATGACAAGCGACGAGCATGCACCGTGAGAATTGTGGCCTGGTTCATTCCATGGAACCGCTTAGTGACTCTTTCTTGCTAATATCCGTGTTTCTATCATATGATTGAGTAAATGAGCTGTAAATCATGCTAGATATCCTATTAGGACTTTATCCCGACACTATTGAGACCCGAGTGGTCGTTTCTTACGGTCATCTCATTAGTTTTATTGATATTCTGTACTAAGTCGTATTTATGCATATCATATCATGTCTCAATCTCAATTGTTATTACTTGGCACATCATCTCATTGTTCTGGGTGAGTTTCATGGCATTGTGAGCCCATGTGCAAGACTAGAGAGTGATGACTGAGTGAGGCTGAGAGCCTAATTGTGAGTGACAGTTATGGGATCGGCTTGCACGCTACAGAGGTTATGTTGATGATTATGATAGCGCTTGGGATGTAAGAGCCCCTTCGGAGTTTGTAACACACCCCTAGTGAGCGCAAATGATATTATTGAGGAATGGATTTCGCTGGACATGGATTTGTTCGAAGTATTGACATCTGGATATGGATTTCTCCACAGGGTTGGATAACCTTTTTTCCTCGGTAATGGATGTTGACTATTCTCGTTGCAGACTTTCATCAGAGATAGCGAGGTAGTTGCCTAGAAATTGCAATACTACTTTTCTCCTTCTTTATCTTCCTGTTAGTCTTGTTGTATTTCGGAATAGTTGTAGTAGTTGCTCATGACTTAGTGACACCTGATGTCGGGATTTTATTTCCGTATTTTGGTTTTTTTGAATTAATCTCTTTTACAAATTTTAGTATGAAAAAGGCTATTATCTATCTTCTAATGAAATATCGAATTGTATGGGAGTGTGTCGGCTTGCCTAGTTCCATGATAGGCGCCATCACGATCGGGTTAGTTTTGGGTCGTGACAAGTTGGTATTAGAGCTTAGGTTATATAGGTCTCACGGGTCATGAGCAGGTTTAGTAGAGTCTTGCGGATCGGTACGAAGATGTCTGTACTTATCTTTGAGAGGCTTCCGAACCTTTAGGAAAATTTCACATTCTTAAATTCTTGTCGTGCAAATATGTTGATTCTAGTAACTAAACTTCTATTATTCTATTCTCCCATAGGCGGTGAGGACACGTGCTACCGATCAGGATAAAGGGCTACCGGTACCACCAGTTGGGGCCGTAATAGGCCGAAGTCGCGATCGAGGCCATGGTAGAGCAAGTGTAGCATGTACAACAGCTAGGGCAGCACCTACAGATCCATGAGCTGCCCTAGTTCATGATGAGGTCCAAGTTGTGGATGCTCGAGCTAAACCAGCTCAGGCACCGGCTGTGCCTGTTGTTACCCCAGGTCTTCAGGAGACCTTAGCTCAGATTCTGACTGTGTGGACCAGTCTTGCTCAAGCAGTCATCGTTTCTACTACAACAGCTACTTCCCAGGACATGGGAGGCACTCAGACCCCCGGGGCCCGCACACCCGAGCAGGTTGTTAAGGGGCTTTACACACTGGGGGGCACCACCAGTACAGTTGGTTGCACCTGCTTAGATTATATGGTTCTAGTCATGCCCGATGATGAGCAGCATAGATTGGAGAGATTTGGTAGGCTTCAGCCTCCAACTTTCAGTGGTATAGAGGGCGACGATGCCCAGGGTTTCTTGGATAAGTGTTAGACAATTCTTAGTACAACGGGTATTCTGGAGACCAGCGAGGTCTCACTCACTTCCTTTCAGCTCTTGGGAGCTGCCTTTACTTGATGGGAGGCTTATGATAGGTGTAGGCTTGTAGTTTCGCACCCATTACCTGGCAGAAGTTCTCCGTTCTATTTTTGAAGAAGTATGTGCTGCAGTCCCGTAAAGAGGAGTTATGCAGGCAATTAGAGCAGTTGCGTTAGGATGATATGACTATGATGCAGTATAAGATAAGGTTTTCTGAGTTAGCCCGCGATGTTGTTTGGTTGGTTCCTACAGATAGAGAGAGGATCAGGAGGTTCATAGATGGCCTCGCATATCAGCTATGGGTTCTTATAACCAAAGTGGGGGTTTCTGGTGCTTCTTATGAGGAGGTGATTGACATTGCTCGGGAGATAGAGTCATTTCACTGTCAGGAGCAAGTTGAGAGGGAGGCCAAGAGGCCTCGTGGATCTAGCATTGGTAGTGTTCCTTCTGGAGGTCAGTTCAAGTACGGTAGAGGTCGTCCATTCAGGAAGGCTCAATCAGCTCATCTGGGTCACCGTGGTAGATCATCTGGCCATGTTTCTCATAGTTCACATCAGGTCCACTCATCTCTCAGTGCCCTTCCAACTCAGAGTTTGACTCATGCACCATTAGTTCAAGCCTTCTAGTGGGTATCCCGGTGCTTGGGGCTCCCTTCAATCTCCATTGTCAGTAGCCGGTAGAGGTTGCTTTGAGTGTGGAGATTTGGTTCATATCAAGAGGTCCTATCCCCACCTTATGGGAGGTTTATCCCAGTAGAGGAGTCACCTTTCGGCTTTATCACCAGTTACTTCCCACCTGTCCAGCCAGCTTGGGATGGAGGTCAATCAGCTAGGGGTCGTCTTAGAGGGGGAGGCTGGTCAGGTGGCGGTCAGGCCCATTTCTTTGCACTCCCTGCCAGACCAGATGCTATTGCTTCAGATTTTGTGATCACAGGTATTATCTTAGTTTGCCACAGGGATGCCTTTATATTATTTGATCCTGGATCCACTTTTTCATATGTGTCATCATATTTTCCTCATTATTTGCATAAGCCCCGCAAGTCTCTTATTTTTTGTCAGTTCATGTATCTACTCTGGTGGGCAATACTATTGTTGTATACCGTGTATATTGGTCTAGTGTGGTGACTATTGGGGTTTGAAGACCCGAGTAGACCTTTTGTTGCTTAGTATAGTTGATTTTGATGTGATATTGGGCATGGATTTGTTGTCTCTATGTCCTATTATTCTGGACTATCACGCTAAGACAGTGACGTTGGCTATGCCTGGGGTACCACGGATGGAGTGGCGAGGTTCGTTGGATTATGTTCCTAGAGTGATTTCATTCTTGAAGGCCCAGCGGATGATTGGGACGGGTTGTCTTTCTTATTTGGCCTTTGTGAGGGATGTCAGTGTAGAGGCTCCTAATATTGATTAGGTTCCGGTGATGAGAGATTTTTCGGATATGTTTCCTGCAGACCTGCCGGGCATACCGCCGGATGGGAATATTCACTTCGGTATTGAATTGGTACGAGGCACTCAGCCCATTTTTATTCCACCATATCGTATGGCACTGGCAAAGATAAAGGAATTGAAGGAGCAACTTCAATAACTCTTTGATAAGGGGTTTATTCGGCCTAGTGTGTCACCTTGGGGTGCGCCTGTTCTATTTGTGAAGAAGAAAGATGGAACTGTAAGGATGTGCATTGATTATGGGCAATTGAACAAAGTCACAATCAAGAAAAAGTATCATTTGCCTCGTATTGATGATTTATTTGACCAGCTTCAGGGAGCGAGGGTGTTCTCCAAGATTGATCTCAGGTCAGGGTATCACCAGTTGAACATTAGGGACTTGGACGTTCTTAATACGACTTTCAGGAACCGATATAGTTATTATGAGTTCCTTGTGATGTCTTTTGGGCTGACCAATGCCCAAGTAGCATTCGTGCATTAGATGAACAGCGTGTTTTGGCCTTATCTTGACTAGTTTGTTACTGTATTCATTGATGACATCCTGGTGTACTCTCGTAGCTAGGAGGAGCACGCAGAGCATTTGAGAGTTGTATTACAGCGGTTGAGAGAGGAGAAGCTTTATGAAAAGTTCTCCAACAGTGAGTTTTGGCTCAGTTCAGTGGCATTCTTGGGGTATTTGGTGTCCAGTGAGGGTATTCAAGTTTATCCGAAGAAGATAGGGGCAGTTCAGAGTTGGCCCAGACCATCCTCAGCCGTAGAGATTCATTTCTTTCTTGGTTTGGCGGATTATTACCTTCAGTTCTTTCAGGTATTTTCATCTATTTCATCACCCTTGACCAAATTGACCCAAAAAGGTGCTCCTTTCAGGTGGTCGGATGAGTGTGAGGTGGTTTTCAAAAGCTCAAGACCGCCTTGACCATAACTCTAGTGTTGGTTCTGCCATTAGTTTCAAGTTCTTATATAGTATATTGTGATGCTTCTTAGGTCGGCATTGGGTATGTGTTGATGCAGGAAGGTAGAGTAATTGTTTATGCTTCTTTCTAGTTGAAGTCCCATGAGAAGAACTACCCTGTTTACAATTTGAAGTTGGCTGCCAGTGTTCACGCACTGAAGATTTGGAACCATTATCTCTATGGAGTGTCTTGTGAGGTGTTTACTGATCATCGTAGCCTCCATCACATATTCAAACAGAAGGATCTCAATCTGAGGAAACGGAGATGGTTAGAGCTGCTAAAGGACTATGATATTACTATTTTATACCATTTGGGAAAGTCCAATGTAGTGGCCGATGTCTTGAGTAGAAAGGTAGTGAGTACGGGTAGTCTTGCATTCCTTTCTGTTGGTGAGAGACCTCTTGCAGTTGATGTTCAGGCCTTGGCAGATTGGTTTGTGAGGTTAGATATTTTGGAGCCCAGTCGGATCCTAGCTTGTGTAGTTTCTCAATTTTCCTTGTTTGATCGTATCAGAGAGCGCCAGTATGATGATCCTCATTTGCTTGTCCTCAAGGACAAGGTTCTTCATGATGATGCTAGAAATGTGACTATTGATGATGAGGGGGTATTGACGATTCATGGCCGGATATGTGTGCCCAATGTAGATGGGCTTCAGGATTTGATTTTAGAGATGTCCCACAACTCGTGGTATTCCATCCATCCGTGTGCCGAAAAGATGTATCAAGATTTGAGGTAGCACTATTGGTGGAGAAGGATGAAGAAAGATATAATTGGTTTCTAGCTCAGTGTCTCAATTGTCAGTAGGTGAAATATGAGCATTAGAGACCGGGTGGCTTGCTTCAGCAGATAGAGATTCTAGAGTGGAAGTGGGAGCGGATCACCATGGATTTTGTAGTTGGACTCCCACAGACTTTGGGGAAATTTGATGCTATTTAGGTGATTGTGGATCGGCTGACCAAGTCCGCGCACTTCATTCCTATGTGTACTACATATTCTTCAGAGCGGTTGGCTAAGATTTATATCCGAGAGATTTTCCGCCTGCATGGTATCCCAGTTTCCATCATTTCAGATAGAGGTACTCAATTTACATCGCCGCACAACGAGAGTTGGGTACTCAGTTTGAGTTGAGCACAATATTTCACCCTCAAATGGACGGGCAGTCCGAGCGCGCTATACAGATATTGGAGGACATGTTGCACGCTTGTGTTATTGATTTTGGTGGTTCATAGGACCAGTTTCTGCCGCTCGCAGAGTTTGCTTACAACAACAGCTATCAGTCGAGTTTTTAGATGGCTCCATATGAGGCTTTATATGGGTGACAGTGTAGATCTCCAATAGGTTGGTTTATGCAAGGCGAGGTAAGGCTTTTGGGTACAGACTTGGTTCAGAATGCATTGGAAAAGGTGAAAGTGATTCAGGAGCGACTTCGTACTGCGCAGTCAAGGCAAAAGAGTTACACTGACGGAAAGGTTCATGATGTATCTTATATGGTTAGAAAGAAGGTTCTACTTAAGGTTTCACCCATGAAGGGTGTCATGAGATTTTGGAAGAAGGGCAAGTTGAGCCCTCGATTCAATAGGCCTTTTAGGTGCTGCGGAGGATTAGAGATATGGCTTCTGAGCTTGCTTTGACACCTAGCTTGTCGGGGGTGCATCTAGTATTTCATGTTTCTATGCTATGGAAGTATATCGATGATCCGTATCATGTCTTGAATTTTAGCACGGTTCAGTTATATATTGATTTGACTTATGATGTGGAGCCAGTGGCTATTTTGGAGCGCTAGGTCCAAAAGTAAAGGTCAAAGGATATAGCTTATGTGAAAGTAAAGTGGAGAGGTCAGCCCCATGGAGGACGCTACTTGGGAGGCCGAGCAAGAGATGCGGAGCAGATATCCACACCTATTTGAGGCTTCAGAAAATATGTTTCTAGACTCGTTCGAGGATGAACGTTGTTTAAAAGGGGGAGGATATAATGACTCGGCCTGTCATTTTGAGAGTTATAGCCCCGTTTAACCATTTCTTCTTCTTTTTTTGTTGTTCAGCTAAATTATGATACGTTGGATTAGTTGGTTCGGGCCTGGAGTGGATTCGGAGAGGAATTGAGACACTTAGTCTCTTTTGTGAAGGCTTAAGTTTGGAAAGTTGACTAGATGTTGACTATTGTGTAAACAATCTCAAATGTGAATTTTGATGGTTATGTTAGCTATGTTAGGTTATTTTGGACTTAGGAGCGCGTCCAAAAAATGATTTGGAGGTCCGTGGTAGAATTAGGCTTGAATTGGTGAAAGTTTGAAATTTGGCAATTTTGGTCTATATTAGAAAATTCGATTTCGGGGTCGGAATGGAATTCTGGAAGTTGGAATAAGTTCGTCGTTTCATTTGTGACGTGTGTGTAAAATTTCAGGTCATTCGGAGGTAATTTGATTTGTTTCAGCTTCGTTTGCGAAATTTGGAAGTTTAAAAGTTCTTAGGCTTGAATCCAAGGATAATTTGGTGTTTTGATGTTGTTTTTTGAGTGTTACGAGGGTTTGACTAAGTTCGTATGGTTATATATGACATATTGTTATGTTTGGTAGAGGTCCCAAGGGCCTCGAGTTGATTTCGGGTGGTTGACGGAACAAGGTTGGAATTTAAGGAATGCTGAAGTTGAACTCTGCTGTTATAATAGCACCTGCGGAGAGAGGACCCTAGGTACGAGCCCACAAAAGCGGAGAAGTGGCCGCAGATACGGCCAAGGCCGAGGTTGGCTAGAAGCCGTAGATGCGAGTAGTGGAGCACACTTGCGAGACCGCAGGTGCAATAATTGGACCGCAGAAGCGGGTTCTGAGGGCATAAGTGAGAACCGCACCTGCAATGGATTTTCTGTAGGTGTGGCGTCGCAGAAGTGACTGTTGGACCACAGATGCGAAAGTTCTGGGCAAAATGTATAAATTGTGGACTTCGTGAATGTTGGGTCATTTTCCACCATTTTTAGTCAGCGTTGGAGCTTTTGAGAGTGATTTTCAGGAGGAATTCAAGGGTTTATCAGTAAGATAAGCGGCTTGAGCCCTAATACTCATATATATGATGATTTCCCATTGTTTAATCATGTAATTAGTGAAGACTAGGGGTGGAAATAAGGGGTTAGGGCTTGGGATTTAGGAGAGTTTGATTTGCATATTTCAGGGGTCAAATGGAGTCAAATTTTGATGAATTTCATATGTACTCGGAGAGTGAAAGGGCTTTCTAGTTTTGCGATTTTTGTTGGATTCTGAGACGTGGGCCCGGGGCCCGGGTTTGGGTGAATTTCAAGATTTTGGTCTAAGTTTATAGTTTTTCATGTAGAACTGGTTCTTTAGCCTATGTTGATTGCATTGTATTGCTTTTGGTTAGATTCGGGATGTTAGGAGGCTGGTTCGAGAGGTAAGGGCATCCCGGAGTAGGATTTTTGGCTTGATTGAGGTATGTAACGCTTCCAAACTTGGTTCTGAGGGTTCGAAACCACGAACTATATGTTATGTGATTAGTACTGAGGTGACACATATGACAAGTGATGGGCGTGCACCGTGAGAATTATGGCTTGGTTCATTCCATGGCACTACTTAGCGACCCTTTCTTGCTGATATCCATTTTTCTATCATGTGATTAAGTAAATGAGCTATAAATCATGCTCGGTATCCTGTTAGTACTTCAAACCAATACTGTGAGACCCACATGGTCATTTCTTACTCTCATCTCATTAGTTTGATTGATATTTTGTACTCAGTCTTATTCATGCATATCATGTCATGTCTCAATCACAGTTGGTATTATTTAGCACATCATATAATTGTTCAGGGCTAATTTCATGGCATTGTGAGCCTCTGTGTGTGAGACTGCAGAGCTATGAGTGAGTGAGGCTTAGAACCTAATTAAAAGTGATAGTTACGGGATCTAGGATGCACGAGTGACTTTATAGTCAGCGATGAGTATGTTCCGGGATGGATTTCCCTGTACCGGATGGCCATATGTGGTACCTAGTGGTTGAGTAAGCATATATATACACCTGAAGATGTATTTCTCCTCAGGGGTGGATTACCCTTCTTCCTCGGTACCGTTGACTTGCAGTTAGAGTTGTATATGTTCCAGGATATATTTCCCTGTGCCGGATGGCCATATGCAGTACCGAGTGGTTGCGCACTTTAGAGCGCGAACATATGGTGCATTTCATGCATTCTGTTTGTTGGCATGTACAGTTAGCTGAGCTTTATATCTCACATTGTTCTGATCTGTATTTATTTTACTACTTGAGCTGTATACTTAAACTGATAGCATGTCTACTTTTCCTGCACAGATCATTTTTATTACCTGTTGATGTTATGTTCGTCACTACCTATCAGTCCATAGTTTGGACTTCTTACATACCGAGTTGGTGTACTCACGTTATCCCATGCACCTTGTGTAAAGATCCTGGTATTTCTAGCCACGGTAGCGACTGTTGACTATTCCCCTGCGGACTTTCATCGGAGATAGCTAGGTAGCTGCCTGGCGATCGCAGTCTTGCTTTTCTCCTTCTTTATCTTCCCTTTAGTGTATTTTGGCTACTCTCAAACTTTTTTAGTCTTGCTATATTTCAAAACAGTTGTAGTATTTTCTCATGACTTACTGACACTCGATGTCGGGCTTTTATTTCTATATGATGGTTTTTTGGAATTAATCTCTTTTATGAAATTTCAGGATGAAAAAGGCTATTATCTATCTTTTAATGAAATATCAAATTGTATGGGAGTGTGTTGGACTACCTAATTCCATGATAGGCGCCATCATGACCGGGTTAGTTTTGGGTCGTGACAATCGGGGAGCCAGAAGTTGAGGTCAGGCTGTTACAGGTGGAGGTCAGACTGTTAGAGGTGGAGGTCAGGGCGCTAGATGTGGAGGTCATCCAGCAGGAGGCCGTCCTAGAGATGTAGTTCAGAGTGGTGGGGCTCAACCCTGATGTTATGCCTTTCCAACGATGCCCGAGGCTGAGTCATCTGACGCAGTTATCATAGGTACGGTTTTAGTTTGGAGTAGAGATGCCTCAGTTCTAGTTGATTCAGGTTCTACTTATTCATATGTGTCATCCTATTTTTCATCATATCTGGTTGTGCCTCTTGATTCTTTGAGTGCTCTTGTGTATGTGTCCACACCTATAGAAGATTCTATTGTCGTAGATAGTGTCTATTTTCATGTGTGGTTGTCACTGGAAGTCTCGAGAGTAGCGTAGATCTTCTACTTCTTGATATGGTTGATTTTGATGTCATTTTGGGTATGGATTGGCTATCACCTTATCATGCTATATTGGACTGTCACACAAAGACAGTGACCTTAGCCTTGCCGGGGTTTCCACGATTGGCGTGGAAAGGAAATCCTTGCCATTGTACCAGTAGGTTTATCTCTTATGAGAAGGCTTGGCATATAGTCGAGAAGGGGAGTCTAGCTTATTTGGCTTATGTCCGTGATTTAAGTGAAGAGGTTCCTTCCTTGGATTCTGTGCCAGTTGTTCGTGAATATCCAGAGGTATTTCCAGCAGACCTGTCGGGGATGCCACCCAACAGAGATACTGACTTCTGTATTTATTTGTCTCTGGGCACTTAGTCTATTTCTATTCCGCCATACCGTATGGACCTGCCAGAGTTGAAGAAATTGAAGGAGCAGTTGAAAGATTTGCTTGGTAAAGGCTTTATTAGACCTAGTGTCTCACCGTGGGGTGTGCCTTTATTGTTTGTAAAGAAGAATGATAGATCGTTGAGGATGTACATAGATTATTGGCAGTTGAACAAAGCCACCATCAATAACAAGTATCCATTTCCAAGGATTCATGACTTATTTGATCAACTCCAGGGTGCCAAAGTGTTTTCAAAGATCGATTATAGGTCTAGCTACCATAAGTTAAGGATTATAGCATCTAATGTCCCTAAGATAGATTTTTGGACTCGGTATGGCCCTTATGAATTTCTATCAATGTTATTTGGGCTGACAAATGCCCCAATAGCGTATATGGATTTAATGAAACGGGTGTTCAAGCCCTATTTGGATTCCTTTAGGATTGTGTTTATTGATGATATTCTGATCTAGTCACGCATTCAATGGGAGCATGAGCAGTATCTTCAGATCGTTCTTCACACTCTAACAGATAGCCAGTTATATGCTAAGTTTTCAAAATGTGAGTTTTGGTTGAGTTCAGTAGCCTTCTTAGGGCACGTCGTATTAGCGGAGGGTACAGGTAGATCCTAAGAAGATTGAGGCAGTTCAGAACTATCCTAGACCCATGTCAGCTACAGAGATCTAGCATTTTTGGGGATTGGCGGGCTATTACCATCGATTTGTGGAGGGTTTTTCATCTATGGCAGCTTCGTTGACCAGGTTGACCCAAAAGGGTACCACATTTAGATGGTCAAATGAGTGTGAGGTGAGCTTCAAAAGCTCAAGACTTCTTTGACTATGAAGCCAGTGTTGGTTTTGCCCACAGGTTCAAGATCTTGTACGGTATATTGTGATGCACCTTGTATGGACTTGGTGTGGTATTGATGCAACGATGCAAGATGATTGCATATGTGTCACGGCAACTGAAGGTTCACGGGAAGAATTACTGTTCATGACTTAGAGCTGAGAGCCATTGTTCGTGCGCTGAAGATTTGGAGGCACTATCTTTATGGCGTATCGTGTGATGTTTTCATGGACCATCGGTTTTTGGAGTATTTGTTCAAGTAAAAGGAGCTAAATTTGAGGTAGAGAAGGTGGTTGGAGCTATTGAAAGACTGTAACATCACCATCTTGTATCATCCCGGGAAAGCCAATGTAGTGGTCGATGCTTTTAGTAGGAAGTCAGAGAGTATGGGCAGCCTTGCATTCATTCAGTCGGTGAGAGACTGCTTGCATTAGATGTTCAAGACTTGTCCAATCGGTTCGTGACGTTGGATATTTCAGAGCCCAATTGTGCTCTATCTTGTACAGTCACTCGGTCGTCTTTGTTTGAGCACATCAGGGAAGCGGGGATTGATAGCTTTCAAGAAACAGTGGACACGACTTCTTCTAAGGCTAGAACACCACTAGAAGACACCCAGGACTATAGCATGTCATGAAAGAAGTACACTGGACAGGCGTGCTTCGACCATGTCTCCGGGGAAAAGTTGAATGTAGATATCATGAACACGAGGTGCACGATACCAGGCCGAGAACCCGGGTAATAATTCCCCTATGTGCCAATTGCTCACAGTTACAAGTCATTTTCTCATTACTTTGGGTCTCTCATTTTCTATTTGGATTGGCATTACTATAGTGGGATTTAAAAAAAATGGACTTCATTTTTTAAGCTTCTCATTACCTGCAGGAGTCCCATTGCCATTAGCACCTTTTTTAGTACTCAATGGGCTGTGATATTTGTGGTAGCTGGGGTAGAACTCGAAATACTGGCCAACGTTGTGTCCTTCCGAGCTGACAAGGTCGGCTTGGTGACTGAGGGCTTGTGTGGAGGTGGCATTGCGACCGTGGGTTTGGACGTCACTTCAACATTTCTTTGCTTTTTTGAGGCCCGAGTGAAGGCATATATGTCGAATGGCTTCACAATAAACAAAGGCGATTGAAAAACATAAAAAAAAATATCTAAAATCCACTCTCAATAGATGATACCCCTTAAACATTGTGAAAGGGTAGTAAGTAGAACAAAGGGAATAATCTTTTTTGGTTTGGTAATAGAATCAATTACTTTCCCGAACAGGGATATGGGAAGAAGCCAATAGCCTACAGGCTTCCCAATGAACTTGCTTGACCTATTAAAATGCCAGTATAGACTTTTGGCACATGGTCGGCTAGCTAAAGGTCAGCTTCGGTTCTAGGAAATGATCCCGGTAGTTGATGACCCTCATTTGCTTGTCCTTAGAGACACAGTGAGGCTCGGTGGTGCCAAGCAGGTTACTGCTGGATATGATGGAGTTTTAAGGATGCAGAGTCGTGTTTGTGTGCCAAATATAGATGGAATTTATGAGTTGATTCTTGAGGAGGCCCACAGTTCCCATTATTCCATTCATCGAGGTGCCGCAAAGATGTATCAAGATTTGCAGCAGCATTATTGGTCGAGATGGATGAAGAAGGATATAGTAGCATATGTAGCTCGGTGTCTAAATTGCCAGCAAGTAAAGTATGAGCACTAGAGACATGATGGTTTGCTTCAGAAGATAGAGATACCTGAGTAGAAGTGGGAGTGTATCACTATGGATTTTGTTGTTGGACTCCCATGGACACAAAGGATGTTCGATGCAGTTTGTATCATTGTGGATTGACTGACCAAGTCAGCATATTTCATTCCTGTGGCAGTTACCTATTCTTCCGAGCAATTGGCAGAGATTTATATTCGCGAGATCATTCATCTTCACAGTGTGCCCATGTCTATCATTTCTAATCGAGGTATGCAGTTCATCTTGCATTTTTGGAAGGCATTGCAGCGTAAGTTGGGCACACAGGTTAATTTGAGCACAGCATTTCATCCTCAAACGGACAGATAGTCCGATCGCACTATTCAGATATTGGAGGATATGGTCTGGGCTTGTGTTATTAACTTCGGAGGCCCTTGGGATCAGTTCTTGCCACTTGCGGAGTTCACCTATAACAACAATTATCAGTCGAACATTGATGATAGGCTATAATTACGTATTTTAGTCAATTATTACACTCTAATTTACGGCACTTTAATTGAGTTTGAGCTTTAATCGCTAGTGTTTTGCACTAATGGTCTATTTTATGCCTTGAAGGAGTGATTCCGAGCTATGTAGATGTTATATAATGAATTCAAGTGATTTGGAGCTTTGAAGTCTGAGTAAAAGCCCAAGGAATTAAGCCGGGATCGTGTTTGGGGGTCAACAGATGATAGTTAGAGCAAACGAAGACTCTAGAAATCATATTGCCCACTATCTAGTAAAATAGATATAACCTTTTGCTCAGAACTCCATTTTGGCTCCACAATATAAGGTTGGAAATATAACTCAAAGGGCTACAACTTTCATGATTTACATTTTTCCAAATTTGGAACGGAACAAGGTAAAAAATGCACGAACTCATGCGCGAGCTCATACGCGAAGTCGTGCGTGTTAGGGAGCTGAGGAAGAATGATGCGCGAAGTCATGCGTGAACTCGCTCTAGTCAACCGGGAAAAGTGTCCTTTTTCTCATTGGAAAAGGTATAATTATTTGGGCCCAACCCTATTTGGTATATATACATAGGAGAACATTTTTAAGAGCAATTTTTGACCGAGGAAGAGCACAGAGCCGCCGTGGAGGCCGGATTTCATCTTTTCTTCCACCAACATAGTCTTTTTATGTTTCTTTGTATGATTTGTTGTTTTGCTACCATGTATATGTGGAGCTAAACTTCACGTTCTAGGGTTGTGGTTCTTTCATGACTATTGTTATTCGGATATTGATTTTGATTTCTTAGTTCATCATATTGGTTTATTTATTCAATCCTGCACTTAATTATTTGATTGCTTGATCACCAATTGAATACTATCTACGAATCTAGAGTTGAACTCGAAAGTGGGAATTCTAAATTGCATATAGGATTGAGTAGACAAGTTCTTGAACCTGGGCATCGGGGAACGAATTCGCGGTTAGGATAGACATATACTTAATTGCCTTGCTTGGTTGATTTACAGGAATTATAAATGTGTTCTTGTTGATTCTAATTCCATAGACATATAGGCGTTAGGTTAGCTTGAATAGGCGAGTAAGAACTCGACAGATTCTTATGAGCAACATTAACCCTTTCAACCAATAAACTAGATAAATTAGTTAGTCAATTCAACTGAAGAATATAATAGGAATGTTAGATAGCCCACAACCCTAGATCGTTTTCATTACATTGATATCATAAAAATCTGCTCTTGCTCTCTGTTAAAAGTTTATTATTTGTTTTTATTTATTTAATTAGTTTAGAATCAAATACTTCTAGGTTTAATTCTTGTAATTAGGATAGTCTAATTTAGTTAATAGTTAATCACAAGTCCTCGAGGGATCGACATCCGACTTTTAGTCACTTTATTACTTGACGACCGCGTATACTTGCGTGTGCATTTGGCCGCAACAAGTTTTTGGCGCCGTTGCCGGGGACTTAGAAATTAACTATTTTTCTATATTAGACTTTTACTTTTATCTTTACGAGTTTTGATTTTTTTCCTTCTCTTTTTGTAAATATTTTTATTTTATAACTATTTGATTTTTCTCTTAGCGTGTTTCTAGTTCTCTCAACATGACATCTGGGCATAAAATATTTGGAGATAAGGTTATTGATGAAAACGCTTGGTTGACAAAAGACTTTTATGGCTCGTATTTTTGGTCTTGTCATGGCCTGACTTCTTGGAGATCTGAATTTGAATATGGGAGTAAGGGTTGGTATTGGGAGGAATATTCACGATTAAGGGAATATGAGGAACAACGTTGTCTTCTAACAACGTTGGTAAATGATTGGTCTAAGAAGATAGATGAACTTGCACACCAAATTGATAATTTTAACTTGGTTGTACATAACTTCGATGCAGATTTGAATGCAAAGGTTGATGCGTGTAACGCCCAACAATTTAATAATGAGTTGTGTGAAGCTGAAAAAAATCTTCTAGACCAAATTGAGGAGCTAAAACGAGAATACCAATCACTAGACCATGTTTTTCTTGAGGATGCCAATATTGAGAAGAGTGCTCTAGAGTCATGTGAGGGAGTAGATAACATTACTTTGGGAAACTTGAGTGTGTGTAAATATGAGGATGCAAATAGTAGTAAAATTCATGAGTTAGAGCGCATTGGACCTCATTCCAATAATTTTTCCACATTGTGTTTAGATAGTAAGATAATAATCGAGTCATCTGAGCCAATGAAGGGGTCAAAGAGTGAGGATGAGAGTGCATATATTCTTGAATTTGTTATGCCAAAAAGAAAAAATTACATTCCTCATCTAAAGGCCGAGAGGTGTAGAGTGAAAAATTTATTACTTGGCCAGGTTATCTTTGTAGCCCCACCAAAAGTGCATAGCCACAGACAGGATGCCATGTTAGGGGTACAATTCATAAGTTCAAGGAAGAGACAAAAATTGGTTCAAGTCGTGCCGCGACTTTAAATTAGGCGCTTGTTAGGAGGTAACCCAGCTTTACTGCTTTCTTTTATTTTGATTGATTTTAGTATATTTTATTTTTCTATCTTTGTAGCAATTTTTTTTTTTGTAGGATTATGAGCTGTGATGACCCGGTCCATTGTTACGTGAGTTACCGCCCCGTTTCCCCTATATTATTTTGCTCTATGTTTCAATGTCAGTATTTAAGTTGATCGGATAGAATTGAATTGGTTCTAACTGGAAATGAGGCACTTAGCCTCTTAGAAGAAAGCTTGTTTTGGAAAAGTCAACCGGAAGTTGACTATATAGTTAGAAGGCTCGGATGTGAATTCCGGTGATTTGGTTAGCTTCGGGGGATGATTTGTGACGTAGGAGTGCGTTCAGAATTGATTTTGGAGGCTTGGTGTAGAATTAGGCTTGAATTGGCGAAGTTTGAATTTTGGCGAATTCCGATTGATAGGTGAGATTTTGATCTGAGGGTCGGAATGGAATTCCAAGAGTTGTAATAGCTTTGTTAGGTGATTTTGGATATGTCTGTAAATTTTCAGGTCATTCGGACATCGTTTGATTGGATTTTTGATCGAAAGTGCATTTCGAAAGTTCTTGAAGAACTTAGGCTTTGATTCGGTGAAATTTGATGATTTTGATGTTAACAATAGTGTTTTGATGATTGGAACAAGTTTGAATAAGGTTTTTGGATGTGTTGATGTTTTTGGTTGAGGTCCCGGGGGCCTCGTGGTGATTTCGGATGATTAAACGGGAATTTTTGAAGCATGTTGCAGGTCTGGTTTTTATGGCTTCTGGTATTTCCGCATCTGCGGAAAAGGAGCCGCAGAAGCGGTTTCGCAGATGTGGTGGAGAATATCGGAGAAGCGATCAGGAGTGGCCCAAGGATTTTTCGCATAAGCGGACTGGTAAGCGCCTTTGCGGGGCCGCATAAGCGTATTGTAGACCGCAGAAGCGGTCGAGGGGAAAACCGCATGAGCAGATGTTTGGATCACATAAGCGGTCCCTGATGGTTTTAAGTTAGACCGTATAAGTGGTCAATATGTTGCAAAAGCGGTACTNGCGAATTTCAGAAGTTAAGAAAACATTTGAGACTTCGGGAAGAGGCGATTTTGGGCGATTTGGAGAGGATTCGAAGGGGATTCCATCAGGTATGAATTTATAGACTCGAATAATATTAATATGGTGTAAAAACATGAATTGATCACGGAATTTCAAGGAATTAAAGGGTAAAAAAATGGAGGTTAGGGCTTGAAACCTAAGAAAGTGTAAACTTGGAATTTGAGGGGCCAAATGGACTCTGATTTTGATGAATTTGATATGGGTAGACTCGTAGCGAGGCGAGGAGTCCGGTAATGTGAATTTCATCGAGAAGTGGGCTCGGGGTTCGGGTTTTGCTAGTTTCGAGATTTTTGATATTTTTCGATTGTTTTTGATTGGGTATTGTCCCCTTAGCATATTGTAATGCATTCGCTCTGATTTTGGTTAGATTCAACGTGCGTGGAGGCCGAATTGAGGGTCAAAGGTGTCGCGAGCTAGAGATTTTACCTGTTCGAGGTGAGTAATACTTGTAAATGATATCCTGAGGGTTTGAAACCCCGAATTTGCACATCATAGTGCT
>MU726387.1:145949-181476 GCA_026770625.1 Nicotiana glauca | reverse complement strand
ATTTGGGATGAAGTTTGCTCTTGAAAAATCGCCTATGGTGTTTGGGTTTTGAAAGAATGGTGAAAAGTGATGAAAAATCGACTAAGTATAAAATTTGCTGGGCTGCGGATATGGGAATTACGAACCTTAGTTCGCATTTGCGAACACTGTGTATCTTGTCGGACTTCGCATTTGCGATATTTTTGTTTGCATTTGCGAACTTGGGCCATTTGGGGAAGGTTCACATTTGCGAATATTTGATCGCATTTGCGATCATAGGCCAAACTTCCCCTTCTTCGCATTTGCGAAGAAAAGTTCGCATTTGCGAACTTTGGCCTGCCTGGGCTGGTTTCGCATTTGCGAACCAGCCTACGCATTTGCGATAGCTGGGCATTCGCATTTGCAAACTCTGGCTTCGCATTTGCGAAAATTGCAGAAGCCTCATACCAGATTTTCAAAACATGAGAAATGCAATCCGATGCCTATCCAAAACTCACCCGAGCCCTCGGGGCTCCAAACCAAACATGCACACAACCTCAAAAACATCCTACGAACTTACTCGTGCGATCAAATCGCCAAAATAACATCAACATCAATGAATCAAACATCAAAATCATCATTTTCATTTCAAACTTCATAAACATCCAACTTTTGATATTTAGGTCCGAAACACGTCAAATGACGTCTGATTTTGACCAAACTTTACAGAAAGCGCTTAACACATATCAAAGACTTGTACCGGGTGTTGGAACCAAAATACGAGCCAGATACCATAGTCTTTTAATCAATTTTCATTTCCATTTTCCTTAACAATTTCAGAAAATCAATTTAATAGAAAAATTCTTTTACTCGGGTTCTAGACCTCGGATTTCGACTCCGGGCACATGCCCGAGTCCCATATTTTTCTACGGACCCTCCGGGACCGTCAAATCACGGGTCCGGTTTTGACCGAAGTCAACTTTAATCATATTAATATCAAAATTCTTCAAAGTTTTCACAGATTTCACATATTTCAACATAAAAGCTTTTCGGCTACGCGCCCGGACTGCGCACGCAAATCGAAACAAGTAAAAATGAGGTTTTCAAGGCCTCGGAAGCACAGAACGAGTGAGGAAACAGGTGATGACCCTTTGGGTCGTCACATACTCCACCTCTAAAACAACCGTTCGTCCTCGAACGGACAAAAGAAAGAAGTACCTGTGTCGGGTAATAGATGTGGATAACGGCTCCGCATATCAGACTCGGACTCCCAGGTCGAGGCCTCAGGGGGCTGACCTCTCCATTGAACACGAATAGAGGGAAAACTCCTAGATCTCAGCTGACGAACCTCTCGGTCTAGAATAGTTACCGGCTCCTCCTCATATGATAAATCCCTGTCCAACTGGACAGTGCTAAAGTCTAACACATATGTAGGATCGCCGTGATACCTCCGAAGCTTAGACACGTGAAAAAATGGATGCACGGATGATAAGCTAGGTGGCAATGCAAGTCGATAAGCCACCTCTCCTAATCGATCAAGAATCTCAAACGGACAAATGTACCTAGGGCTAAGCTTGCCCTTCTTGCTGAACCTCATCACGCCCTTCCTAGGCGACACTCGGAGTAATACTCGCTCACCAACCATAAAAGCTGCATCTCAGACCCTACGGTCCGCATAACTCTTCTACCTAGACTGAGCTGAATGAAGCCTCTCCTGAATGACCTTGACCTTGTCTAAGGCCTCCTGGACTAAGTCTGTACCCAATAGCCGAGCCTCTCCCGGCTCAAACCATCCGACTGGAGACCGACATCGCCTACCATACAACGCCTCATATGGAGACATCTAAATGCTGGACTGGTAGCTGTTGTTGTAGGCGAACTCTGCTAAAGGCAAAAACTGGTCCCACGAGCCTTCAAAATCAATGACACAAGCCCGGAGCATATCCTCCAATATCTGAATAGTCCTCTCGGACTGGCCGTCCGTCTGAGGATGGAACGATGTGCTCAACTGAACCTAGGTGCCTAACTCTTGCTGAACCGCTCTCCAGAAGCGCAAGGTAAACTGCGTACCCCGATCTTAAATGATGGATACCGGTACACCTTGAAGGCGAACAATCTCCCGGATATAAATCTCTGCTAACCTCTCGGATGAATAAGAGACTGCTACTGGAATTAAGTGCGCTGACTTGGTCAGCCTATCAACAATGACCCAAATAGCATCAAGCTTCTTCTGGGTCAACGGAAGTCCAGTAATGAAATCCATGGTAATCCTCTCCCACTTCCACTCAGGAAGCTCAATCCTCTGAAACAATCCGTCGGGCCTCTAATGCTCATATTTGACCTGCTGACAGTTCATACACCGAGGTACATATGCAACAATATCCTTATTCATTATATGCCACCAATAATACTGCCACAAGTCCTGATACATCTTCGTGGCGCCCGGGTGAATAGAATACTGGGAACTATGAGCCTCCGCTAAGATCAACTCTCGAATCCCATCAACATTGGGCACACAAGCTCGCCCCTGTAATCTCAAAACACCATCATCATCTAAGGCCACCTTCGTGGCACCTCTACGCTGCACCGTGTCTCTCAGGACACACAAATGGGGATCATCAAACTGCCGATCGCGGATACGCTCCAATAGAGAAGAACGAGAAATCGTGCAAGCTAACACTCTGCTAGGCTCAGAAATATCTAATCTCACCAATCAATTGGCCAAGGCCTGAACATCTAAAGCTAGCGGTCTCTGGATGACCGGAATATACGCAAGACTACCCATGCTGGCAGACTTCCTACTCAATGTGTCGGCCACCACATTGGCCTTACCCGGGTGATACAAGATAGTAACATCGTAATATTTCAACAACTCTAACCACCTCCGCTGCCTCACATTCAACTCCTTCTGCTTAAACAGATACTGCAAGCTCTTGTGATCCGTGTACACCTCGCACGTCACACTATATAGATAATGCCTCCAAATCGTCAAAGCATGAACAACGGATGCGAACGCTAGATTATGAACCGGATAATTCTTCTCGTGGATCTTCAACTGTCTCGAAGCAAAGGCAATGACTTTGCCACCCTGGATCAATACTGCACCAAGCCCAACGCGGGAAGCATCACAATAGACTGTGTACGGCCCTGAACCCGTGGGCAAAACCAATACCGGTGCCATAGTCAGAGCTGTCTTGAGCTTCTAAAAGCTCGCCTCACACTCATCTGACCACCTGAACTGGGCACCCTTCTGGGTCAATCTAGTCATCGGGGCTGCAATTGACAAAAATCCCTCTATAAATCGATGGTAATAACCTGCTAACCCCAAGAAACTCCGAATCTCGGTCACTGAAGCTGGTCAAGGATAATTCTTGACTGCCTCAATCTTCTTCGGGTCCACATGAATACCCTCTACTGATACAATATGACCCAGAAATGCTACCGAACTCAACCAGAACTCGCACTTTGAAAACTTAGCATATAGCTAACTATCCTTCAGAGTCTGAAGGACCACTCAGAGGTTTTGCTCGTGCCCTTCCTTGTTGCGGGAGTACACCAGAATATCATCAATAAAGACTATCACAAATAAGTCCAAATAGGGCCTGAACACTCGGTTCATCAACTCCATAAATGTTGCTGGGCATTGGTAAACCCAAATAACATAACTAAAAACTCATAGTGCCCATACCGAGTGCTGAATGCTGTCTTAGGGACATCAAACGCCCTAATCTTCAGCTGATGGTAGCCAGATCTCTAGTCTATCTTTGAGAACACCTTTGCTCCCTGAAGCTATTCAAACAGATCATCAATCATCGGCAGTGGATACTTATTCTTTATAGTCACTTTGTTCAATTGTCGGTAATCAATACACATCCGCATCGAACCCTCCTTCTTCTTCACAAATAACACCGGCGCACCCCAGGGAGAAACACTAGGCCTGATAAAACCCTTCTCAAGTAAATCCTGCAACTGGTCCTTTAACTGCTTCAACTCTGGCGGGGCCATGCGATACAACAGAATAGAAATGGGCTGCGTGCCCGGAGCCAGATCAACACAGAAATCAATATCCCTATCGGGCGACATACCCGGCAGGACTGAAGGGAAAACCTCGGGAAACTCCCGAACAATAGGAACAGAGTCAATAGAAGGAACATCTGCGCTGGAGTCCCGAACATACGCCAGATAAGCTGAACACCCCTTCTCGACCATGCGTCGAGCCTTAATATATGAAATAACACTGCGGGTGGCATGACCTAGGGTCCCTCTCCACTCTAGCCGGGGCAATTCTAGCAATGCCAAGGTCACGGTCTTGGCATGACAATCTAAGATAGCATGATATGGGGACAACCAATCCATCCCCAAAATAATGTCAAAATCCACCATATCTAAAAGTAGTAAATCAACACGGGTCTCAAGACCCTCAAACACAATCACACAGGAACGATGCACCCGGTCGACTACTATGGAGTCACCCACCGGTGTAGATACATAAATAGGTATGTCCAAAGCATAACTAGACATAGCCTGGCAGGGTGCAAAATAGGACGACACATATGAATATGTAGACCTAGGGTCAAATAGCACCGATGCATCTCTATCTTAAACCAGAATAGTACTTGTAATAACAGCATCTGACGACTCGGCCTCTGGTATGGCTGGCAAGGCATAGAACCGGTCTCAGCCCCACCTCCCTGAACCCTGTCTCTGGGATGATCGGCTACCGGTTAGCCCCTACCTCTAGTGGTCCGACCTCCACCTCTACGGTCTTGACCTCCACCTCTATGATCCCTACCCCCGCCCCTGGCTGGCTGGGCAGGCTGTGGGTCACCTGGTGCCTGAATCATGGGGCTAGGACCCTGCTGCTGCGACTATGTACCCCTCAATCTTGGGCAAGCTCTCCTGATGTGACCATACTCACCACACTCAAAACATCCCTCCATACAATGAGACTGGCCCTGTCGACCCAAATGACCTCCACGAAAGCTTTGAAGAGGCTGTGCACTGTTGGGAGCTGGTGGTGCACTGAGTGGCTGCTGATTGGAATACTTCCCACGAAAACCACGATCGCATGGGACGCCCTGCGAAGCCTGAAGCGCTGACTGAAAGGGCCTGGAAGGATGACCCCTATCATAAGAATCCCTGCCTCCAGATGAGGCACCACCGAATCGACCTAAGTGACGGGGTCTCTTGTCTGCCCTATGACCACCCCCATGTGGCAGAACCATCTCGATCCTCCGGGCCACATTGGCCACCTCCTGAAAGGTAATGTCACTAATCACCTCCCTGGCCACCTGAAGACGAATAGGCTGAATCAAACCATCAATGAATCTCCTCACCCTCTCCCTCTCGGTAGGGAGTATGACGAGGGCATGGCGAGCTAGATCGGTAAACCGGGTCTCATACTGGGTGACCATCATAGACCCCAGTTGGAGGCGCTCAAACTGCCTTAGGTAAGCATCCCTCTGAGTAATGAGAAGAAACTTCTCTAGAAACAACTCCGAAAACTGATCCCAAGTCAAAGGCGGCGACCCTGCTGGTCTGGCTAAGCAGTAATCCCTCGACCAAGTCTTGGCGGATCCAGATAGACGAAAAGCCGTAAAATCAACTCCATTGGACTCCATAATGCCCGTGTTCCGAAGAGCTTGGTAAACCTGTCCAGCCTCCACAAGGCATCTGCGGACATAGCTGCTCCATCACTGGCCTGTGCAACTACCCCCGGCAAAACTGCCACAGCTGTCTGAACTGGTAGAATCTGAGTCTGAGGATCTACCTGCTCCAGAGTACGTACGGTAGGTGTCTGGGCCCCTCTTCCAGCATAGGAAGTGGGTGGTGCTACAGGGAGCAATCCTGCTCGGGTGACACTCTCCATGAGGCCAACCAACTGGACCAAGGCATCCTGAAGAACTGGGGTAGCAATAAACCCCTCTAGGACCTGAGCGGGGCCTACCGGAACTATCTGGGCTGGGGCCGAAACCTCCTCGCCAAGGCCAACCTGAGGCTCCGCCACTGGTGCTGCTGCTTGTGGTTGGGCTCTGCCTCTACCTTGTCCCCTAGCATGGCCACGTCCTCTGCCCCTAGCGGGAGCAGCCTGGGGCTCGGACTGCTGATCGGTGGATGACGAAGCGCGTGTTCTCGCCATCTGCGAAAGAACAGAGTAGAAATTCAATCAGCATTGCGAAACCAAATCACATGACAAGAAAGAACAAATGAGAGATTTTTCCTAACTCAGTAGACTCTAGGGAAGAAGCACAGACGTCTCCAACCTACCCCTCAGGCTCTACTAAGTTTTTCCGTGAGTTGTGAGACCTATGTAACCTAGTGCTCTAATACCAACTTGTCACGACCCAGATTTCCCACCATCGGGATCGTGATAGCGCCTACTTGTGGTAGCTAGGCAAGCCAACTCAATTACCTTTCACTAAACAATTATTTCAATAGTTCATAGAATCAATAAAGAACATGAAATTTAATAAGAACAATAGCGGAAGTCTGATTTATAAATACGAATCAAAATGCAAAATAGTTAATAATAGCCTCTACCCAAGATTTGGTGTCACAGTACTCACGAACTACTAAGAATATACTAAATACAATGGTCTGAAAGAAATATATAAACTGTCTATCTCGAAAACAATGAGGCAACAGTCTAAAAGAGAACATAAAGAAGAGACGCCGGGCCTGCAAGGCTACCTCAGTCTCGTGAAAATAGAAACCTGCTCCCACGCTACTGCTGCTGCTGTTCCTCAAAACCTCGACCTGTGAAAAAATGCACAGAAGTGTAGCATCAGCACAATCGACCCCATGTGCTGGTAAGTGTCTAGTTTAACCCCGGTGAAGTAGTGATGAGGCTAGACTGGACACCACATAAACCTGTGCAGCTATAAATATACAGCAGAAATCGAATACAAGGCAATTAACAACATGGGGGGGGGGAACATGCTGTGGGGAGATACAATATTAACAGAAATCCCAAGTCACAAAATTAAAGCAGCTTAGATTTACAATGAACAAGGAATCAATACTCAATACAAACACATGGTATAAATAACTGTTGCGACGTGCAACCCGCTCCACAAATATCACGATTGCGGCATGCAACCCGCTCCACATATATCACTGTTGAGGTGTGCAACCCGCTCCATAAATATCACTATTGCGGTGTGCAACCCGCTCCACATATATCTTTATTGCGGCGTACAACCCGCTCCACAAATATCAGTGTTGCGGCGTGCAACCCGCTCCTCAATATCATTTATAGTCTGACTCCCCAAACAACAGTCACAATTAAGGGGCATAAAAATAAGCAAATACTTGACAAAAATCCCGGCAAGGGAAAGGACCAACAAGTTCAACCAAATGTCCCGTCAAACGAATAATTAACAACGCTTTCTCTTTCTTACTCTTCTTATCTTTTAATTCACACTACTATTTTGAGCCCACGCTCCAAAGAAATCAAGTTATTTCATATACTTTCAATATTTGTATCACAACTCGAGCCAATGCTCCTAGGAATCAAATGATCCTATCACCATTCACATATTTATCACAACCTATAGAAGTCCTCCAATAAACGTGGAATTCACAACCAATTCATGACAATCACATTATAAGGACTCACGGTCATGCTAGACACCAATGTATAGATACTCGTCACCATGCCTATACATCGTACTCGATCACATAGCAATTAGCAACAAAACTCAACTCTTATTCCCTCAAGCTAGGGTTAAACCAAACACTTACCTCAAAGCCTTAAAATTTACTTAATCCTCAACTATCGCTTTACCTCGCGGTTCCACCTCCAATTCGCTCGAATCTAATCACAAATTGTTCAATTACTTTAATAAACACTATATAAATCAATTGGATGCATAAAAATGATTTTTCGAAGTTTTTCCCAAAAATTCCAAAAATGCCCCCTGGCCCACGCGGTCAAAACACGAGGTTCGGACCAAAACCCGGTTACCCATTCCCCCACGAATTCAAATATGTAATTTGTTTTGAAATCGGACCTCAAATCGAGGTCTAACTCCCAAATTTATAGGAAACCTAGGTTCTACCCAAAAACCCCAATTTAACCCATGGAAATCCTTGATTTCAAGTGGAAAACATGTTTAATGATGTTAAAGATTGAAAGAATCGAGTAAAAATCAACTTATAATTGATTTTGGATGAAGTTTGCTCTTGAAAAATTGCCTATGGTGTTTGGGTTTTGAAAGAATGGTGAAAAGTGATGAAAATTCGACTAAGTATAAAATTTGCTGAGCTGCGGATATGGGAATTGCGAACCTTAGTACGCATTTGCGAACACTGTGTGTTTTATCGGACTTCGCATTTGTGATATTTTTGTTCGAATTTGCGAACTTGGGCCATTTGGGGAACTTTCGCATTTGCGAATATTTGATCGCACTTACGATTATAGGCCAAACTTCCCCTTCTTCGCATTTGTGAAGAAAAGTTCGCATTTGCGAACTTTGGCCTGCCTGGGCTGGTTTCGCATTTGCGAACCAGCCTTCGTATTTGCGATAGTTGGGCGTTTGCATTTGCGAACTCTGGCTTCGCATTTGCAAAAATTGCAGAAGCCTCATCCCAAATTTTCAAAACATGAGAAATGCAATCCGATGCCTATCCAAAACTCATCCGAGCCCTCGGGGCTCCAAACCAAACATGCACACAACCTCAAAAACATCCTATGGACTTACTCGTGCGATCAAATCTCCAAAATAACATCAACATCAATAAATCAAGACTCAAAATCATCATTTTCGTTTCAAACTTCATAAACTTCTAACTTTTGATATTTAGGTCAGAAACACGTCAAATGACGTCCGATTTCGACTAAAATTTACAGAAAGTGCTTAACACATATTTAAGACTTGTACCGGGCTTCGGAACCAAAATACGAGCCGGATACCATAGTCTTTCCGACTACGCGCCCGGACTATGCACGCAAATCAAGACAAGTAAAAATGAGGTTTTCAAAGCCTCGGAAGCACGGAACGAGTGAGGAAACAGGTGATGACCCTTTGGGTCGTCACAGGTTTCCTTTGATGGGGTTTTGACTGATTGCACTGATTTTCCTTCGATTGAACCTCATCTACCTATTTCTGGCTGGGTTCATTCGAATCAAGCCTGTTGCCTTGATTTTATTAGATTGTCTGATTGATTCCCTTTCCTTTTTCTTTACAAACCAAGTACCATTGAGTTCTTTCCTTAAATAAGCTTTATGTATTTTCTCTTTTTATGCTACTATAAAAGATTTTACTCAAATTTCCTTTCCTTATTTATATCTCCCATTTTAAATTGAATCCCCTAACTTAAGGGAGAATATTTGAGACTGATTTTTATGGTTTTCTAACTTTTCCTACTTGTTTCTCTGCACTATAAAAGGGGTTGCCCTTCGGTACTTCAGAAAAAAGAGGGGAAATGTTTTGACACGATCAAATTTTAATTTCTCACACAAACACTCTAGTTCTTGCTCTGATCTCACTCATACGTAAAGATTTCTTTGATTGTGGCTTGTTTGCAAGAATCCTGCTTTTCTTTGCTCGCTTTTCTGCAACTGGTATGTTCTTATGTCTAATTCTAGCCTCTCCCTCCATGTGTTTGTTCTATAGTCCATTCCTTTTTTGTTTTACTGTCTACATGTTGTAACTTTCTGCAAGTTTACTTTCATTGTTCTATTCTTAAATGAATCCCAGACCCTAATCCCCTTTATATGGCTGAGTTATGGTTCAAAAAAACATGACAATACTTGATATTATTGTCCATGGACATGAACTGGACCCTCTTGAGTCCTAAAATCTTTCAATTCCCATCCCCATTCCCCTTTATATGTATGCTGAGTTTGAGACTTTGGTTTGGCAGTGTCCTAATCACTGTCCAGACCATAGTCTGACCTTCAATAGGTCTTACTCTTAATTGTTTGGCTGACAATTTGGTAAGGGGTGTGCTAGTGTATCATATGGCTGGGCATGACCACCAGCCTGCCTTGGCATTCCCTAACCCCCTATCTATTGCACTTGCACTTATTCCTAGAATCTAAGTTCTGCCCCCTACCCCCCCTCTTGTGAGCCTTGCCTTGGGACCCATGATCTCCCTCTGAACTTGGACACTTGAGGGATGGCTCTTCCACACTGTACTTTGATTCAATTCTAATTGGTATCTAGGGTGTAAGCACTGCCTGGAGTTCCTGAAACTCCTTGGTACTTTAAAACACCCTAGGTAAGATAAGGCTTTGGAACATGATCCTGCTAGTTGGCTCAAACCATATTATTAGACTTGGAGTTCGAATTAGGATCCTTGGACGCAACTTAGGAGTTCTGATTGTAATATTATTTCTGATTTCTTTTCAAATCATTTTTGGTCTGTAATAAAACTCTGTACTAATCTAGGGGGTGATTAGTGAAAAGGGAAGGGGTAACATGTATGCAAAAGGGGTAGAAAACCTGCCTATAGGATTTCTTTAATTTTAGCATGTTCTTATGTAGCAAACCTGCCTATAGGATTTCTTTAATTTTAGCATGTTTTCATGTAGAAAACCTGCCTATAGGATTTCTTTAATTTTAGCATAATCTCATGTAGAAAACCTGCCTATAGGGTTTCTTTAATTTTAGCATGTTAGCATATAGATAACCTGTTTATAGAATTTTAATTTCAGCATGTTCTCATATAGATACCATGTCTATAGGATTTCAGCATGTAGAAAATATGGCTATAGGTCCTTTCTGATTCCTGCATATCCACTCCTCGCAAGGCAAACATTTATAGGGCTTAATAACCAAATAGAGCGATCATATGTCATGTTCATGCAAAATCCAGCATTCAGATGTCATGCCTATAGGGTTTCTGCACTTTTATTATATCTTCAAATGTGTTCTAAAACCGACAAACGCTATAGAAAGCATGTCTATAGGAATCAATAAAATCTGAATCGATTTTCTTGTTATAAGTCTAAGACCTGTAGTAATAATGAATTACCGGTTATAAAATTCATGGTCTCTTGCTGAAACGCGTTCTCTTTTAAATAGCTGACAACGTTTTCTCAAATCAGTATGCATTTTTCCCCAAACTCGTAGATGCCATGCCTATAGGTCATCACGTATGCAAATAAATACGTAGTTAAGAAATTACGTTGGCCTTCGATAAGTTGCAGCCAGGTGAGCCTAATGTGAATTTCTTTCCTGAAAATATGTAATGAACCAGTCTGCCTAAATGCTAAGTATAAATTTTGACCTAATTAGTATATGTAAGACGTGCTAAGCTACATGATTTTCTGTGATTAAAGGAGGATTATCTGAGCCTTAAGTGTTGGTATTCCCATAACTGCTTTCATGTGTTTTGCCTGACGCCTTAGTATTTTAACCTTTGAAAATCTCTGAAAAGCCAAATTCCCTTCCCTTTAGGATTAGTAGTCCTGTACACCTCCAGGACTGATAGGAATGGGACGGGTAATAGCACGTAATAATAATCAAGACCAATTCGCGCTTAATACCTTAATGGGGCGGGAAAGGGTAGACATGGATATGATGATCACGCGATAACACCACGTGTTTAAATGGTTACCAGGTGTTGCGTGGGGTGATCCATGTTAGTTATAAACCAAGGACCCCCTCCCTCTTATGTGTTTACTTCTTTTTTTTAGAATTCTTTTCGAAAAAACTATCAAATTTTCAGTTCTTTTAAACCCCATCTTTAATTTTTCAAAAAATCTCTGTTGGTGATTCAATTTCTAGTACTGTTCCCTTTCCAAATTTTTGCCCCATTCCATTCCGTGTTTGATTGTTTGTATAAATTATTTGAACCCCATTTTTCGTACTTATATATCCCTTAAATAATTATCAAATTGACTATTCCCAAAATTTAGCATGTTTATTTAACTTTTACTCTTCCCTTTGTTTGTAATCATCACGTGAAAGATGTTTTTGTATGTTTATTTTTTCATATGCAAAGTCACAATTATAGCATGGCCAGGAACCACACTAGTGCATCTTGAGGGGTGCCTAACACCTTCCCCTCAAGATAATTTCTAGCCCTTACTCGAACTCTGGTTTTCCAACTCAAAACCCTTAGTGCCCTAATGGACTTAATCATTAGGTGGCGACTCTTAAATTCCAAAAACCCAATTCCTAAATGGGAATAGAGTCTTCCCGAATGTCATAAACCTGATTTCACTTTTGGAGAAAAAGGGGGCATCGACAGCATGTCGAATCTGCTGGGGATTCTTTAGACTTTTACCAATACATGTTATAAGTGACTTTACTGTTTTCTTTATTGCTTTGTTTAATACCTTTATGCGAAACTGACTTATCTTTTTGTTTCTTTTTCTTTAACGCTTTCATTTACTGCTTTCCTTCAATACATTTTTAATTTCTGAGCAATTGTTGTAATCATTATGAACGTGAAAATACGTGACAATTTGTTTCATTCTTGTAATTGCATCTTCAACATCATATTCCACTCGTTCCAAACAAATACCATAGCAACACTTGATGAGATTGTGGCGCTCTTCCAATATTATTACCCCCTAAATTCTGGCAAAGGCGTATTTGCGGTAAAAGTAGTCGATCAACGGTGCAGTCGACGGTTCAGTGCCTTTTCCTCTTGAGTTGTCCGCTCAAGAGTACCGGTATATCACCCCATAGAAACCTTACTCTGTTTAACTGTTCATGCATCACTGTCAAACCTAGTCGAGTCGATTATGTTGTGCACATAATGACTCTTTAAGATAGCCTTATCCAAAGTCCACTAGGTTTCCCTGGAACCCAAATGGACAACACCATACTCTCTGCATTTATTTGGAGAACTAAATATTGTTTATGCCAATTATTGATTTAAATAGTCGACTCCGGCGGGGGTGAGGGACTGACGCTTGTTTTGCAAGAAATGAGGCATAAAATCCCCAGATTCGGCATGGTAACCAATATCCACCCAAGGCTGCTAAGATGGTGGGAAGACCTTCATTCTAGTGATCAGACTCTTGTCCGTAAGTATTTGGGAAACTTACCCTCTCTTCTGGAAATTCGACCGGACAACAGGATCATAGAGGCTGTGACCTTATTCTGGGATAGTGATAGGTCAGTATTTTAGTTTGGGGACCTCGAAATGACCCCTCTGCTCGAGGAAATAGGAGGATTAGCTGGTATTCCTTGGGAGACTCTAGATTTGCTCATGCCGAAAAACTGCAAGGGTAAGGGTTTCCTCAAAATGATGGGGTTGAAGAAAAATTTAGATTTGACTTGTTTGAAGGATTCCTATGTTCCCTTTGACTACTTGTACGAGAGGTACGGTCATAGCAAGTCCTACGATACCTATCCAGGCGAATTCACCCTCACATCATTGGGGCATATCCACAGGAGAGTGTTCGTCTTCATGGTCTGCTTCATGGGAATGATAGTGTTTCCCATTAAGAAGGCTAGGATCCATACCAGACTAGCCATGGTCGCCAAGACACTAATGGAGCGGTTTGAGGGGCAACCTTTCAGCATAGTGCCCATGATTGTTGCAGAAATCTACCGAGCTTTGGGAAATTGCCAACGAGGGGCCAATCATTTTGAGGGTTGCAATTTACTACTCCAACTCTGCCTTATAGAACATCTTCAAAAGGGTCGATACCGTCAAGAGCTTCCACGAAGGCCATGCAATGATCATATAGCCTTTCACCACCCCAACAGAATGAACTATATTCCTGACATGTTCGCTCGACCGGGGGATGCTCAAGGATAGGTAGAATTGTTTGAAAACATGAAAGAAGACAAGGTGCAATGGATGTTCGAATGGTTCCCCACTAGAGAGTTCATCATCCGCTCTCGCGGCGTTCCATTCCTCATGCTCATTGGTCTGAGAGGGACTCATCCCTATGTCCCACTCCAAGTCATGAGAAAGGTAGGAAGAAAGCAAGTTGTACCACAGGTCGAGAAAATGAGTCATTTCAAGTCTGATTTCCAAGGCGACGATAGCCCATACAAGTGTCAAGCTCAAAAAATGTGGAATAGAAAGATTATCTTGTAGAGGGATTCCATAGAACCCGACAGGTATCATGCCGGCTACACCTCATACTATCTAGGTTGGCTAAAAGAAGATCATGCTGGGTCAAGACAAACCGGGTCTGTTCACAGGGTCATCGATGAAAGGGCTGAGATACAGGTTAAGCACAATCAGTTGCGCAAAGGGCTCAGGGAGTGCGAGAGTGAGCATCAAGAGATTCAAGAGGCCAATCAAAGGTTGATCGAGGAATGGAAGGATCTGGCTGTTGGAGCCAACAAGCGCTTAGGGCATTTGGAGCATGGGTTAGTAGAGCTGGAAGGGAAGTTCATCCGGAGGATCGAGAGTTTCCAAAACGTCAAGGGTAATGAAGGAGGACATTTGGCTAGGGCTTGTTTGCTGCTGGGATTACGTGAGCTGGTGACGCTGTTCGATGGAGCCATAGATGCCGAGTCTGGGGAAGGTCCTTCTGGGACCAAGTAGTTAGGAGTTTTCTTTCTTTTCCACTATGAAATATAATAAGGCCAATGGCCATTAGTGATGTTTTTACTTTATGCAATTTTAGTGTCGGGATTCGTCTTATTTTTATCAATAAAATGAGGCATTCTGCATTATAAGTTCTCCAAATCAACTTGTCGCTAGGCCTACCTCGGGCACAACGAAGCTCCCAAATTAGGACACAATTTATATCCTTGCACTATTTGTTTAAATACTGCAATGCTTTTCTCCTCAGAATCTCTACTAACTTGTTACCTTTTTGTTGTTTTTACCTTTATTTTTTTCCCCTCCCTAAAGGTTAATTCGTGCATTCTGGCATCATCATCCTACTCTATAAGACCTAAGTGTCCTCCTCCTCCTCATCCTCCTCCTCCAAGTCCTATCAAAAGAAGAACAAAGCAAAGATAGAGAACATGAACAACATCAGAAAGGACGACTCAGCTGAAAGGGTAGAGGTTTCTCAGGGTGTTCAGGTATCCATAGAGAGTGCTGCTCAACTCGAACAAAAGTTACTGAAGTTTCAAGAAGAACTGGACCAAGTTCGAAACTTGGCTAGCTTGTCATTCTCCCTCACAACTCCAAACATCAACTTTCCCAATACTCAACACCCATACCTCCACAGAACATCCCAAAACCACAGAAACAGCCCGCTGCTCATTGCGACACTTACCTCAACAACACTCCAACAAATGATCATCCCCACCACGCTCCCATATATGTGGAAACCATACCACAATACACTCAACCCATCATAAACACACCATAGTCTGATGACAAAGACTCTCTCATCAAGAGCTTGGCAACCGAGCTAAAGAAATTGACCAACCGAGTCCAGGGAGTTGAAGGAAGAAAAGGCATTGAAGGGCTGAATTATGAGGATCTTTGCATTCAGCCAGATTTTGAACTCCCGGAGGGGTACAAACCTCCCAAGTTTGAAATGCTTGATGGGTCGGGGGATCCTAGAGTCCATTTGAGGACATATTGTGACAAGTTGGTCGGTGTGGGAAAAGATGAGAAGATCCGCATGAAACTCTTTATGAGAAGCTTGAAAGGAGATGAGCTATCTTGGTACATCAGCCAAGATCCCAAAAAGTGGACGAGCTGGGTTGGAACGGCGTTCGACTTCATGGACAGATTCAGGTTCAATACAGAGAATGCACCAGATATCTTCTTTCACACCTCCTTTTTACCTACACCCCCGGGAGGGTGTAATAAAAGGGGGTTATTTCCAACTTGAAGTGACAATCGAAACGAGATTTATTTATTTAAAGAAATCAGAGTCGCCACTTGGGAGATTTATGGTGTCCCAAGTCATCGGTTAGAATCCCGAATCGAGGAAAAGAATGACTCTGTTTAACAGTCCGCGAACCAGAAATCCGAGTAAGCAATTCTGTTAACCCGGGAGAAGGTGTTAGGCATTCCCGGGTTCCGTGGTTCTAGCACGGTCGCTCAACTGTTATACCTGGCTTAGTTATTTGATTTTTAAAATATGTTTTAACTTATGTGCTTTTTTAACTTTAAACCGCTTTTATTATTATTATATTTTTTTTAAAATAATTGCAACGTCGTGAAAATACGTCTCGAACCACGTTACATAAATACACCCGTGGTTTTTGACACATTTCAACTTCGTTGAGATTTGGATTTGGGTCACATAAATGTGTACCCGAATTTAGGAAGGTAATATTATTAAATGTCGGGCCTAAAGCTAACTACGCATTTTTGAGTTATGTATTCCCTAAGTCAAGATTATTGAGAGACCCAAAAGTTATGGGACCATTTTATCTAACTAATTTGGTAGTCAAAAAAAGCTATTTTTTAGTGGTGAATGAAAAGTATATATGTAACTCTTACCACTGCTCAATTAAAAGGATATAATAACTAATGAGACAGAGAAGCAAATTCTAGGCAATCTTGAAAGATATAATTATAAGACACAATTCAACACCACATTGTAGATGACGGTCGTACATTTAGTTTCAGCACCGGCCATAACTATAAGCCAAACGGATTTAAAGATAAGATTTGGTAAGTTTGTGGCAAGAGTGTAATAATATTAACACTGTGATAAAAGACAACAGAATCAAAGAGACATATTAGTACGAGCGTTTTTTCCTTAATTTAATATTTTATAACCAACAGTAGTCTACACAAAATGCATGCTAACAGTGTATAAGAATTAATACGAAACAAAATTGAGAAAAAAGAAATTGACCTCTGTTATCTAGGAAAAAACTCGCCTATGCTTCGTTACCGGAGAACGAACTTCAACCACAGACTGGCGGTAACCTCGAACGGAAAACACGACCTTGAATGTCCACCTCAAACCGTTTCCGACATCTCAGCTCCACATAAACCTCCAAATGAGCTCCAAATGGAATCTGGGAGTTTGAAACTGTTGTGGTGTGCGTTCGCCGATTTCAATGGTGGTCATTTGTGTGATGTGTGTTGTTCATAACGTGAGAGTGGTAGAGGGGCTAGCAGCTACAGTGGTGATTTCACTGCTTAGGTCTTGTGGGCAGGAAGATTAAGGTGATGGTCGTTTGGACAGGGACAGCAACGATGGTGAGCTGGAGAAGGGTGACAGGGTCGGCAGCGCTGAGTTGGTCGTTGTTCTGATGAGGATGAAGGCTGGCTGCATGGCTGGTGAGGGAGGAGGTTGGGAGACGACGTTATGTGCAGTTAGGGTGGGCGCCTATGTTGTGTCCAGCGGCGGCTGTTATGGTGTTCTCTTAGGGTTTCTATGGTCATCAAGAAGAAGCAGTATATCTGTGTGTATATATTCCCATGCGTGAGTTTCTATCTGTGCGTATATTGTGTCTGTGTATGTATCTCTATGCGTGAGTGTGTATGCGGCTCCCCCTATCCGTGTGTTATATAGTCTAGGTTTTAGGTTTTAAGTATTAGGTCTAGGGTTGGGTATTGGGTCGGGTCGGGTCAGGTTGACCCGGTTTGGATTGGGTAAGGAAATGGGTTGGTTTAAATGAGGAAGGGGTATTAAAATATTTGGGCTCACTCATTACATGGCCCAATCTTGAATTTAAGACCAAGCCTTTTAATTTGCTTTCCCTTTTTTGTTGTTCTTTTTTTTTTCTTTATTTAATTAATTAAAAACCTAACTAAATTCCTAAATTACTAATTGTAAAATTAGCCTAATTATCTAACTATAAAGTTTATAAAAATTAATTAATCCTAAATTTAAAGAGAAAGATTAATAATCCAAAATTTAAGGCTAAGAATGTAAAAATGAGTCATTTTTTCACCTAATTATTTAATTAATTCTAACATGTAAACATAAAATCTAAATGCAATGCATGTATTTTTTGGTATTTTTTATTTTTAATGGAAATTAAATATGCACAAAAATGCAAATAATTAATAAAATTCTACAAAAAAATCCTATAAAATTGCAAAATTTGGGAAAAATTATTTTCTGATATTTTATGGGAGTAATTCATATTGGGAAAAAATCACGTGCTCACATCTTCTACATCCACAACCTGAAGAAGAAACCCACCGAGACATTCCGCGAGTATGCCACTCGATGAAGATCTGAGGATGCCAAGGTCAGGCCGGCCTTTGAGGAGGAACAAATGAATTGGTTTTTCATCCGAACACAGGATCCACAATACTATGAGAGTTTGATGTTGATAGAGGGTCAGAAGTTCTCCGATATTATCAAGCTAGGAGAAAGAATTTAAGAGGGCATTAAGAGCGGAATGGTCACCAACTTTGAGGCACTGCAAGCTACCAACAAGGCCCTACAATCTGGTCGCACATCAAAGAAAAAGGATGTGAGGGTCGTGATGGTCGCACAAAGAACCAAGTCACCCATAAAATACCAAGCCTACCTGGTCCACCCTCTCACATAACAGCCTATTCCCAACTACCAAGCACCTCCACCTTCTTACCAAATTCCATCGCCCGCTTACCAACCATCTCCATACCAACCTACTTCACCAAAATATTCCCAACCTGCACCCGTCTACCAAGCCTGTAACACTCACTACTAGTCACCTCTCACTCGTCAAAACTTCCCCAGGCCATGCCCTAACTTCGACCGTAGACCTTCCAAGCAATACACCGCCATCGCCGAACCGATCGACCGATTATATGAAAGACACAAAGTAGCCGATTACATCACCCCAATACCTACCAAAACTCCAGATAATCCTTCCCAGTGGGTCAATCCAATTAAAACATGTGCGTACCATTCCTACATGAAAGGGCATACCATTGATGAGTGCCGATCTCTGAAAGACAAAATCCAAGCTCTGATTGACAGCAAAATCATTGTGGCAAAGGAACCTGCTCCTAATGTTGGCAATAATCCTTTGCCTGATCATAAGAGTGGTGATGTGCATATGATCGAAGTAGAAGATGATTGGGACCGCAAAGGGTCAATTGGATTAATTGCCGAAGGTGACGAGCCCAAGAAACCAACCGTCACATTGAATCCAATTATAGCCCAGATCCAACCCTCTAGGGATTCTGAAGTAAACATGTCTGTGCCTCTCGAGTTTGAAGCACTATCATCCAAAGGGACAACAACGCCGATCGAGGTGGAGTTCGAGTCTCCAAAAGTACCATTTGAAGTTTATGTATTGACACCCAAAACTAGAGTGCCTATTCCTGTAGCGATGTCAGCAGTAACGCCATTCTATACACAGGCCATCCCTTAGGATTACACCGTTGAGGCAAAGAGAAAGAGAAAGTCTAGGTCTGGAGAAGCAATTGTAGCACAGGGTATGACCAGGACTAGCAGAATCTATACTCCATAGCACTTAGTCAAATAAAGTAAGCAGGCCTCTGGACGGCCTATTAAAACTAGACTTGATGATCTCTGGCAAAAGATGCAGGCAAAAGAATATTCAGTTGTTGACCAATTGAACAAAACACCAGCAGAGATCTCCATTCTGGCTCTATTGCAAAGCTTCAAGACATACAAGAATGCCTTGACAAAAATACTAAGCGAGGGGTACGTACCCAGTAATATAACTGGAGGCGAGATGGAAAACATGGTCGGGCAGGTATTGGAGAGTCATAAGATCACTTTCCACAAGGATGAGTTGCCCCCTGAAGGTTTAGGCCACAACAAAGCGTTGCACATCATTGTGCAATGCGAAGACTATTTCATCACCAGGATTTTGATTGACGGAGGATCCAGCCTCAACATTTGTCCATTGGTGACCCTCAGAACATTAGGGAAGATCCTGCATGAAATTAAGGATGGAGCTATCAACGTCAAAGCCTTTGATGGCTCCCAAAGGTCCACTATTGGGGAGATCAGTCTATGTTTACAAATGGGGCCAACTTGGTTCGATGTTGATTTTCAAGTAATAGACATCCCATCATCCTACAACCTGCTACTGGGACAACCTTGGATCCACGCCGCTGGAGCTATAGCATCCACCATGCACCTGGCAATGAAGTCGGAGTGGAATCACCAAGAGGTGATCATTCACGGTGATGGGAGTAACCCCATATACAGTCGTCAAACTATCCCAGCAATTGAAGGGAGAAGGAAGCTAGGAGGAGAAACTTACCACCACATTGAGCGAGTCAACGCCATGGATAAAAATAAATGGTGGGATAACAAGATAGAAAGTATCCTGAATTGCAGCAGGTATGAACCTGGCAAAAGGCTCGACAATAACCTTTAGGGAATCACCAAGCCGATCAAGCTGAAGAAGCATGGCACCACTTTTGGTTTAGGATATGGATATACGTGGCAGGAGTTCAAGAACTAGTCGCCACCATGGCACGGCCCTTACTATCCGTTGGAGCACCCGATACCCCGCCTGGAACGGACCTTCCAGCTGGCCGACATCATATAGGGGTCAGAGGAAGATGAAGCATTAGCCGCAATGAAGAATTTTTGCTTGGAAGATGACAACATGTACTGTCACGTCATTCTCGAGCAGGAATGGGAGGAAGGTCCATCCGTACATGCAGTGAACCGAGGAGAACGCCTCAACAATTGGTCTGTCAGGGTCACCAAGGCCCAGAGAGCTTCGGGGTAGCAAGGCTGAACAAAGCATTATGCATTGTCTTTTACTTTCTCCTTAGTTAATTTTCTTTCAGTATTACCTCTAAAATTTTGAAAAGAGCCCCCATGTTCAAAATAATTTTCAACATTTATCGAAGCATTTTAATTCCTTATTTAAATCTCGCTCTCATTACTTTTCTCTGTCGTTTATTTTACTTTTAAACAGCATACTATTACTTATCTTGATGAACAGATAAATGTGACGTGTGATGAGATGCCGCGACAAACGGACATAGATTAAGAAGAAGATGAAATACCAGAAGAGGTCGTTAAAGAGATTGAGGATTTTGAGAATAGACCTAAGTCTAACTTGGACAAAACCGAGGTTGTCAACCTGGGGGATACAAAGAATGTCAAGGAAACATGCATCAGTGTTCACCTATCGCCATCAGAAAAGAAATAGTGCACGGAGCTCTTACAAGAGTATGAGGACATATTTGCTTGGTCCTATGATGATATGATCGGTCTTAGTACATCCATTGTAGCTCACAAATTGCCAACATATCTGACATGTCCGCTGGTAAAACAAAAGCTCAGAAAGTTTAAGCCGGACATGAGTTTGAAAATCAAAGAAGAAGTTACCAAGCAAGTCAAAGTCAAGGTACTCAGGGTAGTGGAATACCCGACATGGTTAGCTAACATTGTGTCAGTACCAAAGAAGGACGGGAAGGTCAGAATCTGTGTCGACTACCGAGACCTCAACCGGGCCAGTCCGAAAGACGACTTCCCACTACCAAACATACACATCCTGATCGATAACTATGCCAAGCACGAGCTGCAGTCATTTGTCGATTGTTTCGCTGGATATCACCAGATATGGATGGATGAAGAAGACGCAGAGAAATGGCTTTCACTACGCCATGGGAAATATATTGTTACAAGATGATGCCATTTGGATTAAAGAATGCTGGGGCCACCTACATGAGGGCTATGACTACTATTTTCCATGACATGATACACAAAGAGATCGAGGTGTATGTAGATGATGTCATAGTCAAATCCAAGAAAGCAACGGACCACATGGAAGATTTGAGGAAGCTCTTCAATAGATTAAGAAGGTACAACCTGAAAATGAATCCTGCTAAATATGTATTCAGGGTTCCTGCCGGAGAACTGCTTGGGTTCATCGTAAGCCGACAAAGAATAAAACTAGATCCGTCAAAGGTTAAGGCCATTCTGGAATTACCACCACCAAAGAACAAGAAAGATGTTATGAGTTTCTTAGGAAGACTCAACTACATCAGTCGGTTCATAGCCTGGTCCACTGTTATTTGTAAACCAATCTTGAAGATGTTGAAAAAGGACGCCGCCACTAAGTGGACTGAAAAATGGCAAAAGGCTTTCAATAGAATCAAGGAATACCTGTCAACGCCGCCAGTTCTGGTTCCGCCCAAACTAGGTAGACCGCTATTGCTCTACCTTGCAGTACTGGATGGAGCATTTGGTTGTGCTTCGGAACAACATGATGAAACGGGGAGAAAGGAGCAAGCCATCTACTATCTCAGTAAGAAGTTCACCCTGTATGAGGCCCGGTATTCCCAGCTAGAACGCACCTGTTGTGCTTTGACTTGGGTAGCTCAGAAGTTGAGGCATTATTTCTGTGCCTACACTACTTATCTCATATCAAGGATCGATCTACTGAAGTACATCCTTCATAAGCCCATGCCTATGGGCAATCTGGCCAAATGGAAAATATTGCTAAGTGAGTTTGATATTGTCTACGTGACTCAAAAGGCAATCAAAGGATAGGTGCTAGCCGATCATCTTGCTTAAAATCCCGTGGGAGTAGAATACGAGCCTCGAAAGACATATTTTCCTGATGAAGAGGTCTTTTTCGTAGGAGAAGACATTGTAGAATCCTATGATGGCTGGAGAATGTTTTTCGACGGAGCAGCAAATTTTAAAGGAGTTGGAATAGGAGCGGTCCTAGTATAAGAAACAGGTCAGCATTACCCGGTGTCTGCCAAACTCAGGTTCCCATGCACCAACAACATGGCCGAGTACGAAGCTTGTATCTTTGCGGTCAAACTAGCCATTGACATGAACGTTAAGGAGTTGCTAGTGATCGGGGACTCAGATTTGCTTATACATCAGGTCCGAGAGGAATGGGCAACCAAGAACTCCAAAATACTCCCATACTTGTACCATTTACAAGAGTTGAGGAAGAGTTTTACAAAGACCAAATTCCGGCATGTCCCCAGGGTTCAGAATAAGTTCTCCGATGCATTGGCCACTCTATCATCCATGATTCAGCATCTAGATAAGAACTTCATTGATACCATCCCAATAAAAATCCAGGATCAACCTGCTTACTGTGCTCATGTCGAGGAAGAAGCAGATGGAAAACCATGGTTTCACGACATTAAGAACTACCTGTCAATAGGAAAATATCCAGAACTTGCAAACACCACACAAAAGCACACATTATGAAGGTTATCCAATCACTTCTTTCATAGCAGGGAAATCCTGTATAGGAGGACTCCCGATTTGGGACTATTAAGATGCATCGAAGAAAATGAGACATCCAGGTTGTTGGAGGAAATTCACGTAGGGACTTGTGGTCCGCATATGAATGGTTTTGTCTTAGCCAAGAAAATACTTCGGGCCGGTTATTTCTGGATGACTATGGAAACGGACTGCATCCAGTATGTTAAGAAATGCCATCGTTGCCAGATCCATGCAGACATGATAAGGGTACCCCCTAACGAGCATAAGGCAACAGGCTCACCATGGCCGTTCGTCGCTTGGGGAATTGATGTCATCTGACCTATCGAGCCGGCCGCGTCAAACGGGCATAGATTCATTCTAGTGGTAATCGATTATTTCACCAAATGGGTTGAAGCAGCATCATACAAGGCGGTAACAAAGAAGGTTATGGTAGACTTTGTGCGCGACCATATAATTTGCCGGTTTGGCATCCCAGAGTCAATCATCACTAACAATGGTTCCAATCTCAACACTGATATGATGAAAGCAATGTGTGAGACATTTAAGGTTAAGTACAAGAATTCTATAGCATACTGACCTCAGATGAACGAAGCCGTAGAAGCGGCCAATAAGAACATTAGGAAGATACTGAGGAAAATGATAGAAAAACACAAGCAATGGCATGAGAAGCTAGCATTTGCTCTATTGGGATACCGTACCACCGTCCGCACATCAATTGGGGCGACCCCTTATATGTTGGATTATGGTACTGAGGCAATCATCGCAGCCGAAGTAGAGATTCCTTAACTGAGAATTATGTAAGAAGCAGAACTTGAAGATGAATAATGGGTAAAAAGTCGTTACGAGTAGTTAGCCCTTATAGATGGAAAGAGACTGAATGTGGTTTATCACGGTCAGCTTTATTAGAATGGAATGGCCAGAGCCTTTAACAAAAGAGTCAGGCCAAGGCAGTTTGCGCCAGGGTAGTTAGTACTGAAGAAGATTTTTTTGCACCAAGACGAAGCCAAGGGGAAGTTCTCACCTAACTGGCAAGGTCCGTAAATGGTTCATCGGGTTCTAATAGGAGGAGCACTCTTACTTGCAGAAATGGACGGAGAAGTCTGGCCAAAGCCAATCAATTCAGATGCAGTGAAGCGATACTATGTGTAACCATTATGATTCCTTTATGATGTAACTTGAACTCTGCCTGACCTGATTCCCGTATAAGAGGGGATACGTAGGCAGCCTTATCGGTTTGGTCACAAGTCAATAAAATTTTATCCCCCCCCCCCCAATATTGGAAACTGGGGCAGAATGTTGAGGAGGACCCTCAAAATTCAATAGTTGACCTTTGCCATTCATCGCACGCGACCGTCAGAGGCACCAGCCCAGTAAACTAGGGAAGAATTTTGAGGAGGACCCTTAAAATTCTAGTGCAAAAGAGGTCGAAATATCTTGAACCGTGTCGCAGTCATCGGTTCATCTAAAATCGTTTCATCTATTATGTATTTACATCATACTATTTTTATTATTTTCACTATATTATGAATGGATACTGTTAAAATAGCTTTGTTTGGCAACGCTACCCCGATGAAAGCAAGAGCGGAGTAGGACAAGCGCAGTTCACGGGAAGACGAACTAACCTTCCCCCTTGACAAAACTAACGATTTTTCTTTGGTTGTAGGCACCCAAGACATAAAATCATCAGATACGATTACATGCTCATACTTTTTCAGGAATACAACTCTCAGGATCGTCGCCTATTTACAAGTACTATCCGCATACAATATCCCCAGTAGGCCACAATGACAATCAACTATCAACCGTCACCACTCAGCTAAGAGATTTTGTTACTCTTCATCTTTATTTCCTGCATTGCATGAGGCTACCTTTCTACCTTCCAAGACTAAGAATTGTCTGCTGCATTTCCTGCATTGCATAAGGCTACCTTTCTGCCTTCCGAGACTAAGCATTGGCTCTTGCATTTCCTACATTGCATAAAGCGACCTTTCTGCCTTCCAAGACTAAGCATTGTCTCATACATTTCCTGCATTGCATAACGCTACATTTCTTCCTTCCGAGACTAAGCGCTGTCTCCATCCTTCATGGCTGAAATATCGCCACCTCTATTTGCATCGACTAAAATATCGCCAACCTTATTTGTATCTGCTGAAATATTGCCAACCTTATTTAATTTTCATTATCGACTGAAAGATCAATAGTTATAGCTAAATCCCTATCACCAGCTTTATTTAAATTTCTGTCAGTTGAAACATCGCCACCTCTATTTGCATCGGCTGAAATAGCGCCAGCTTTATTTAAATCTTTGTCGGCTGAAATATCGCCATTTCTATTTTTTCGTCAGCTGAAATATCGCCAGCTTTACTTAAATTCATGTCGGCTGAAATATCGCCATTTACATTTTTACATCGACTGAAATATCGCCATGCTTTATTTAAGTTTTCGTTGGCTGAAATATTACCATTTACATTTCTGTCGGCTCAAATATCGCCATTTCAATTTCTGTCGGTTGAAATATCGCTAGATTTATTTAAGTTTCGCCATTTACATTTTTCATGGGCTGAAATACCGCCAAATCTTGCATTTCATGGGCTAAAATACCGCCAACTCATCCAAGGGCGTAATTGTTCGTAGGCACCATCTTCATAGCCCGAGAACACCATGCCATGGCCAGAGGATCCCGCTTTATATTCTGCACATCATCATTCAAAAGCATCATGGTTCAGAGGCACCATTATCATGGCCCGAGAACATCATTTCATAGCCTGCGAATCTTTATTTACGCTCTTCATGGCCCAGGACGTCATCCTAACTGTCTGAAGACAGTATTCATAGTCCAATGGGAACTTACATCACGTTTAATTTTTGCCCAATGTATGTTACATTGCCTACTTGCAGGTATACCGGCTAGCAAATGGGCATCTCAGCAGTAGCGATCCCACTCTGGTTCCCGTAGCCTATCAGATTTCCAATACCTCTTCCAACGTAAACATCGTGTACGTCCTTTTCAAATCTCCACCGGCACATTCCATCAATGGTTCTTGAACTACATATGGCCTAATTCCTGTAAGACCAGGGATATGTAGGCATCTTAGAAACCACAGCTCGGTCAAAATTATTTTCAATTGCCGCTTCCGGTCAAAATTGGCCATCTTATCTTTGCCCGGCAACTCTTTCATCCTCCTCGAGTAAAGAGGGACAGTTGTTGATACCCAATTTTTCCCTATGTATTTTATATACCCAAAATAATTTCAAAATAACATATATATGCATACATAAGCATACCCAAGTGCTTTGGTATTTTTCACAAAATTTTTAAGGATTTTCAAAACCAATTTATTGTTTATTTTAGCAATACAAATCCCATAATTATTCCCAAAATTATCATTTTTGGTGAATAATTTATTTTATTCTTATATTTACACCAAAATATAATTAAGGTGATTATTGTATATTTTTACAAATTTATTTGGTATTCTTAAAGCTAAATTGCATGTAATTGCAATTATAGCATATCTCACGATTAATAGTGTTTTATGATTAAAAAACTATTTCCAGTATTTTTGAATTAATATTTATATAGTATTTGTTTGTTCAGTATTTTTAATTTATTTTTAAAATCATTATTACTATTTGTTATAAAATAAAAAGGGAAAAATTGGCCATTTAACACTTAGCCTATTTCTATTTCAATAACAGCCTTTTCTCCCTTTCAATTGTAGCCTCAATTGGCCCAATTCCGCCCCCAACTTAAACGAACCAATTCCTAAAATACCCATATTCTGGACAGGCCTAAGTTTCGAGTTTTCTAAAATATGTTCTTTACACCTTTTCTCTCTTTGATTGTTTCAAACCTGCTATCGTTATTTGTTTGTTTCTCATGAGACTCCTTGAGCCTGTTCACTTGCCTTCTCGTTTCTGTGTTTGATTCAATTCGAAACCCTAGAATTTGGGGCTTTCTTTGACAAGTTGGATTAGGGTTCCACTTTGGAACCCTAAACCCGCAGGTTCACTATGAGTCTATGACTGAACTCGTATTCTTTGTTTTATGATCCTAAACACTTCAATGTTAGACTCTATGTTTGATTTGTTTGTTTTATATGTGAAGAAACTCCTCTTTCAAAAGGTTTTGATAACTACTTGAATAATTTTGGTTTCCTTTGATGTGGTTTTGACTGATTGCACGGATTTTCCTTCGATTGAACCTCCTCTACCTATTTCTGGTTGGGTTTATTCGAATCAAGCCTGTTGCCTTGATTTTACTAGATTGTCTGATTGATTCCATTTCCTTTTTCTTTACAAATCAAGTACCATTGAGTTCTTTCCTTAAATAAGCTTTATGTATTTTCTCTTTTTATGCTACTATAAAAGATTTTACTCAAATTTCCTTTCTTTATTTACATTCTCCCGTTTGAAATTGAATCCTCTAACTTAAGGGAGAATATTTGAGACTGATTTTTAAGGTTTTCTTACCTTTCCTACTTGCTTCTCTGCACTATAAAAGGGGTTTCCCTTCAACTCTTTAGAAAAAAGAGGGGAAATTTTTTGACACGATCAACTTTTAATTTCTCACACAAACACTCTAGTTCTTGCTCTGAGCTCACTCATACATAAAGCTTTCTCTGACTGTGGCTTGTTTGCAAGAATCTTGTTTTTCTTTGCTTGCTTTTCTGCAACTGGTATGTTCTTATGTTTAATTCCTGCCTCTCCCTCCATGTGTTTATTCTATAGTCCATTCCTTGTTTGGTTTACTATCTACATGTTGTAACTTTCTGCAAGTTTACTTTAATTGTTCTGTTCTTATATGAATCCTAGACCCTAATCCCCTTTATATGGATGAGTTATGGTTCAAAAACATGGCGATACTTGATATTATAGTCAATAGACATGAACTGGACCCTCTTGAGTCCTAAACTCTTTCAATTCCCATCTCCATTCCCTTTTATATGTATGCTGAGTTTGAGACTTTGGTTTGGCAGTGTCCTAATCACTGTTTGGCTGACAGTTCTGTCAGGGGTGTGCCAGTCTATCATATGGCTGGGCATGACCACCAGCCTGCCTTGGCATTCCCTAACCCCCTCTTTATTGCACTTGCACTTATTCCAAGAATCTAAGTTGTGCCCCTTCCCCATCTTGTGAGCCTTGCCTTGGGACCCAAGAGCTCCCTCTGAACTTGGACACTTGAGGGCTGACTCTTCCACACTGTACTTTGATTCAATTCTAATTGGTATATGGGGTGTAAGCACGGCCTGGAGTTCCTGAAACTCCTTGGAACTTTGAAACACCCTAGATACGAGAAGGCTTTGGAACATGATCGTGGTACTTGGCTCATACCATATTATTAGACTTGGAGTTCGAATTAGGCTCTGATTGTAATATTATTTCTGATTTCTTTTCAAATCATTTTTGGTCTGTAATAAAACTCTATAATAATCTCTGGGGTGATTAGTGAAAAGGGAAGGGGTAACATATATGCAAAAGGGGTAGAAAACTTGCCTATAGGATTTTTTTTAATTTTAGCATGTTCTCATGTAGCAAACCTGCCTATAGGATTTCATTAATTATAGCATTTTTCATGTAGAAAATCTGCCTATAGGGTTTCTTTAATTTTAGCATGTTAGCATATAGATAACCTGTTTATAGAATTTTAATTTTAGCATTTTCTCATATAGATACCATGTCTATAGGATTTCTGCATGTAGAAAATATGGCTATAGGTCCTTTCTGATTCCTGCATATCCACTCCTCGCTAGGCAAACATTTATAGGGCTAAATAACCAAATAAAGCGATCAGATGTCATGTTCATGCAAAATCCAGCATTTAGATGTCATGCCTATAGGGTTTCTGCACTTTTATTATATCTTCAAAAGTGTTCTAAAGCTGACAAACGCTATAGAAAGCATGCCCACAGGAATCAATCAAATCTGAATCGCATGTCTTGTTATAAGTCTAAGACCTGTAGTAATAATGAATTACCGGTTATAAAATTCATGGTCTCTTGCTGAAACGCGTTCTGTTTTAAATAACTGACAACGTTTTCTCAAATAAGTATGCATTGGTTTCCAAAACTCGTAGATGTCAAGCCTATAAATCATCGCGTAGGCAAATAAATACGTAGTTAAGTAATTACGTTGGCCTTCGATAAGTTGCAACCAGGTAAGCCTAATGTGAATTTCTTGCCTGAAAATATGTAATGAACCAGTCTGACTAAACGCTAAGTATAAATTTTGACCTAATCAGTATATGTAAAACGTGCTAAGCTACATGATTTTCTGTGATTAAAGGAGGATTATCTGAGCCTTAAGTGTTGGTCTTCCCATAACTGCTTTCATGTGTTTTGCCTAATGCCTTAGTATTTTAACCTTTTAAAACCTCTGAAAAGCCAAATTCCCTTTCCTTTAGGATTAGTAGTCCTGTACACCTTCGGGACTGATAGGAATGGGACGGGTAACAGCACGCAGTAATAATCGAGACAAATCCGCGCTTAATACCTTAATGGGGCGGGAAAGGGTAGACATGGATATGATGATCACGCGATAACACCACGTGTATAAATGGTTATCGGGTGTTGCGTGGGGTGATCCATGTTAGTTATAAACCTAGGACCCCCTCCCTCTTGTGTGTTTACTTCTTTTTTTTTTCCAGAATTCTTCTCCAAAAAATTATCAAATTTTCAGTTCTTTTAAACCCCGTCTTTAATTATTCAAAATTTTTGTTGGTGATTAAATTTCTAGTTTTGTTCCCTTTCCAACTTTTTGCCCCATTCCATTCCGTGTTTGATTATTTGTATCAATTATTTGACCCCCATTTTTCGTACTTATATATCCCTTAAATAATTATAAATCGACTATTCCCAAAATTCAGCATATTTATTTAACTTTTAGTCTTCCCTTTGTTTACAATCATCACGTGAAAGCTGTTTTTGTATGTTTATTTGTTCATATGCAAAGTCACTATTATAGCATGGAAGGGAACCACACTAGTGGATCTTGAGGGGTGCCTAATACCTTCCCCTCGAGATAATTTCTAGCACTTACCCGAACTCTGGTTTTCCAACTCAAAACCCTTAGTGTCCTAATGTAATTAATCATTAGGTAGCGACTCTTCAATTCCAAAAACCCAATTCCCAAACGGGAATAGAGTTGTCTTCCCGAATGTCGTAAACCCGATATCGCTTTTGGATCAAAAGGGGTCGTCGACAGGGGGTATAGCTTAGAAACTAGGAGAGAGTGCAAGTGCATAGAGGGGGATTTTGGGGAAAGCCAAGATAGCCTAGTAGTCATACCCAACAATTGGAAGTGTTGGCACACCTCAACCAGCCTGTTAGCCATGTTGTTTGGGAGTTAGGATCCATTAAAGGATCAAGTCCATACATGAGCAACAATTTGGATGTTGCTATGCTTTGAACTTTAACTTAAACACATAGAAGGGAATGGGGTATGGGGATTCACAACAACAACAGATGCAAAGAGAACAAAATACTTAATACTTAACATAGACAGCAAAGTAAACAAAATTGTAGAAGCTGTAAAGCAAACACATAGGGATGAGGCAGAAAACTTAATTAGAACATACCAGTTTCAGGGAAAGAAGAAAAGGAAAGCACTAGTCTTGTAAAGACAAATTGCTAGAAAATAGTCAGAAGATCTCATAAGAGAGTAGAGTGTAGAATTGAGAGTCTGAAGTCTAAGAGTATTGGAATTGAAGGTGTTCAATAATTAACGTGTGTGTTGAAAGTGTAGAAGGGTCGTGCCCATTATAGTGCAGAAATGCAATAAGAAATAGGTAAAAAATAGTTTTGAAATTGATTACATAATTTCCCCTTCAATTAAGGGATTCTGATTTCAAACGGGTAAAACAATTAAGGAAAGAGGTTGATCAAACATTTTTCCAAAGTAGCTTAAGAAGGGTAAATACACAGGGGCTTATTTGAGAAAAAAGTCTGATAGCGCACGGTTTGTGCAAATAAGGAAAGGAAATCAATCAACAGCCAGTAAATCACAAAGTCTGAATTTTGGTATGAATGAATCCAGTCAGAAGAAGTGAAGAAGGGTTTTTTACTTAAAGAAAATCAGTAACAATCAATCGAACCTTATTAAAAGGAATTTTGAATCAATCACACGTTGGCAACCCCCTTTGAAGGAAAAATTCCTCATATATAAAGCATACAGACATGTTAAACACGGAGAACTATCTTGTCAATTAGTAGAGAGTCTAGCATAGAAGAGTTCAGAATCATAAACAAAGAGGTTCAAATCCAGTTTATAGACTCAAAATGAGTCTGAGAGAGTCAAGGGTTCCAATGTAGAACCCTAGTTCAAACACAAAACCAACCTCATCAAAACCCCAAAATTCTAGGGTTTCTAAGTCCAATTAGATACACAGACGCGGAGCCGAGTAATTGAAACAGGCTCAGAGATCTCTTTCACAGACTCATGAGAAAACAAACAGATACAATAGCAAATTCGAAGCAAATAGAGTGAAGAAACTGATTTAAAGCATAGTGAGAGTAGAAGGAACACATTTTAAGAAAAGCTTGGAACTTAAACAAGTTCATAAGAGAAAAAGAGGCAGTATAACACTTAGGAAAACAGTAGAGGAAACATATTTTTTTTTAAAACTCAAACAAAGGTCCAGTGAAAGGTAAACAAAGAATTTAAAAACTTAGTAGGAACAAAGAGATGTAGGAAAACCCTAGAAAAAGAACATATAAGGAAACATAGCAAGATAAACATGTGAGAGCTTGATATAGTAGAAGAAATAACGAAGCACCATAGAAGAACATGCAAACATAAGAACATAGTAGAAGATCATGCAAGGCAGAAAAAGAAAACATAAGAACATAGCATAGACAAATACCCACAAAGAAAATAAGAAGAAGAGTCAGAGAAACATCTTGAAACTTTTGGAAACCCTAAATCGAAGAGAAGTAATTTTTGAAAGAAAAATTGGAGAAAATGTTTTAAAACTCCAGTAGAGCACAAATATAGACTAGATTTAAGAAGACAATCAGAGAAACCTCGAATAGCTAGGGTTTCAGAGGAACCCTAGACTGAGAAAGGCTTGGAAAAAGGTCCGATCTTGAGTCGAATGAGGCAGAACCAGGCTCGAAATGCTTTGGATACGCCGGAGTAAGGCCGGAAAGGCCATGGAACCTTGAATAGGAGATGATCTAAACAAACACCATCAAGGTCAGACCTCGAAACTTCAAGCACCAAGTGTTTAAGGGTGGAGCAAGGTGAGTACAGACCATCCATGGCCTGAGAAGCCATGATTCCGGTGAGATGGCGATTGAAAGTGGTAGAAGAGGATTAGGGTTTCAAGAACATTCAAGAGAGTTTGAGAGACGAAGGGGTTCCAGGTCGGTGTCTCTGAGTGAACATGAGTAGGGTTATGGGGTTTGGTGGAATTAAAAAGGTAAGGGCCAATTGCGGCCGTTGATCAAAATGATCAACGGCTTGGATTAAAAGAAAGTCGGGCGGGTTGGACAGACGGGTTAAGGGTTGGGTTAAATGGGATTGGGCTGGTCCAATTTTTGAGTTTGAAATTGGGTCAATTTTAGGCTAAAATTGTAATGCAAATGGGGCTACAATTGAAAAGAAATGAGGCCAAAATTTAAATGGCCAGGTTTTCCCTTTTATTTTATAAAAATAGTAAAAAATGATTTTTAAAGCAAATTAAAGTGTTGGATCAGTTAATAATATATAGACATTGATTTAAAAATATTGGAAAAAATTTTAAAATTGTAAAATGTTATTAAATCTTAAAGTAGGCTAAAATTTCAATTATATGTAATTTTACTTTTAAAATACCAAATAAATTTGTAAAAATATATGAAAATTACCTTAACTATATTGTGGTATAAAAATGGAAATAAATAAATCATTCACCAACATTGATAATTTTTGGAATAATTATTGATTTTGTACTACTAAAAATGGACACTAAATTGATTTTAAAAATCTTTAAAAAATTAGAAAAAATATTAAAACACTTGGGCATGCTTATATATGCATATATGTTATTTTGAAAGTATTTTGTATGCATGAAAAATGCATAGGGAAAATAGGGTATCAACAGGTGTTACCTAGGGTAACTCAAATGGGGCCTCCGGAACAAAGCAAATCAAAGCAAACAGACGAAAGCACGAAACAACCTCCCCTGCAAAACTAACGACCTTTATTTGGATGCAGGCATAGTGAACATAATAAGAGTATTCGTAAATATACATATCAAAATCACTGCCCTCATAACAATTAGGCCACGCGATGCAAATATTCGTCCAAATAAGAAATATTCTACTCATATTTGTTACTTGATTACTGCATAAGGCTAAGCATTGTCTTCTCTTTGCATGAGACTAAGCCTTGTACCAAACCTTGCATGAGGCTAAGCCTTGCCTCCACATTTGCATATGGTTAAGCATTGCCTTCTCTTTGCATGAGACTAAGCCTTGTCTCAAACCTTGCATAAGGCTAAGCCCTGCCTCCAAATTTGCATAAGGCTAAGCATTGCCTTCTCTTTGCATGAGACTAAGCCCTGTCTTCAATCTTGTATGAGACTAAGCCCTACCTCCGCATCTGCATAAGGCTAAGCATTGCCTTCTCTTTGCATGAGACTAAGCCTTGTCTCAAACCTTGCATGAGGCTAAGCCCTGCCTCTACATGTGCATAAGGCTAAGCATTGCCTTCTCCTTGCATGAGACTAAGCCTTGTCTCAAACCTTGTATGAGGCTAAGCCTTGCCTCCACATGTGCATAAGGCTAAACATTGCCTTCTCCTTGCATGAGACTAAGCCTTGTCTCAAGCCTTACATGAGGCTAAGCCCTGCTTCTACATTTGCATAAGTCTAAGCATTGCCTTCTCTTTGCACAAGACTAAGCCTTGTCTCAAACCTTGTATGAGGCTAAGCCCTGCCTCCATATTTGCATAAGGCTAAGAATTTCCTTCTCTTTGCATGATATTAATCGTTGTCTCGAAGCTAGCATGAGGCTAAGCTCTGCCTCCGTATTTGCATAAGGCTAAGCATTGCCTTCTCGTGAGACTACGCATTGTCTCCTTCCGCATAAGTGTTGCTCCACTTTTAATTTGCATTATCTTCTACTCTCAGGGATAAGCTTGCCCCCAAGCTCTGCGCAAGGCTAAGCATTTCTTTGTTATTACCTTTGGTATCATGTCTTTGCACTTCATGAGCCGATGTATAGCTAATTTGTCGAAAGACGTCATAGTCCGAAGGAATCATCCTCAGAGCTTGATGACACCATGTTATGGCCTGAGGGTCTCTCAATACTGTGCACCATTATTCAAAGGCGTCAAGGTTCAGAGGTACCATTTTCATGGCCTGTGAATCTCTTATTTCATTATTCATGGCACAGGACATCATGGTCTAAGGACATCATCCTTACCATCCATAGACAACCTTTTATGGTCCAAAGGGAACTTGAATCATGTTTAAATTCTCGCAATACTCTATAAACTCAAATGCATTGTGTTTTAAGTTTTCCAATTAATTCAGGAAGTAACTGTTCTTCAAACAGGAGCAACCTCCGCTCCGGTTTCCATTTTTGCCTTACCATTATTTCAAACGTAATCGGCCCCTATCAATTACCCACCTTTACTCTGTGACCGTTTAGATATCGGCCCTATGGCACATCCTTTACTTTCAGATTCACATTCATAACTCCACATAAATCCATCTGATACTATCCTCCCCGAGAAGGGAACCTTTCTAAAACATGCTACCATTCCTATAACAATCGCATCGGCTTCGTTCACCGTTGGGTCCAGAATTACACATGGCCTAATTCCTATAAAACCAGGGATTCGTAGGCAGCTCAGAGATCAGAGTTCGGTCTCTATAATTTTTTAGAACATCCCATTCGGTCAAAATCGATCATTTATTTCTTTACCCAAAAACTCTTTCATCCTTCCCGGATAAAGAGGGGCATTTGTTGATATTCAGTTTTCCCTCACATATTTTAAAAATGCACATATACGTGCATGATTATCAACTAGCATTTTTCCATAATTTTTCTGTAATTTTAAAAGGATTTTTACTAATTTGTTCTAGCATATATTATCCAAATAATTACTAATTGCATCACAAAACGGTTTTATGATACTTTTATTTGCTTAATTTTATTATTTATATTTATACAGAGATTTGATTATTTCACAAATAGCCATATATACATGTTAGGACTATAATTGCAATAACTTTGCAACAATAGCTCATGTGTGCATAATTTCCTTATTTCATAAGAAAATATCCTTTTATATTTTCATAATGATAACTAATTATTTTAAAACATCTTCATGTATAAAAATCATTTTTAGTTATTTTTATAAATTATTTTATCAATTAATTGGGTATTTAAATAATAGCCCCTTTCCTTAATTATTTTCGGACTTAACCCAATTACACCAGCCCAATTACTTAAAACCCTAGCCCAATCCGCCTTATCCCAAACCCAATAACCCAATTATTTAACCCGACCCAAAGCCTCCTGTAATTGTGGCCATTGATCTTTGAGATCAACGGTCCACATAACCCCTTTGATTTTTTAACCCAATGCCCCCCCCCCCCCCCCC
>MU726387.1:131926-144392 GCA_026770625.1 Nicotiana glauca | reverse complement strand
CCAACCCTACTCACTCTCTCATTTGTGCCGCCTCTAAATCCTTTCCTCCTCTCTTCTCTCTTAGACAACTTCAAACCCTAGTGCGCCATCACTCAAAAATTCCCCCAAACCCCTTCGATTCTTGGCCAAATATGGGGTCATCAAACGATTTATTGCCTTATCTAGCCTCTCACCTTTTCTGGTTGTTCGATTATGTTGATTTATGAATGATTCTCGAAGAGATTCAACTGAGATTTTGTTCAAACCTTTTCATAAGCTATCTATGGCCATTTCCGTTTGTGAGTACCATTATCTTCGTGTTTATGGCTCCAATCTATTGTTTTAAACTAGGTTTTGTTTCATATCTGTCATTTTTAAAAAAAAACTAATCTTATTCTACTTGGGTATGTTCAAATCCTTGTAGATCTGAAACGTTTTAAGTGTTATTTGGTATTTATCTTTGAAAAACCTTCTATTTTTTCTTATTTCTAGTCGATTCCAATGTTTTATGAAATTAGGGTTTCATTTTAGGCTCTCTCCAAAAAGGTTTTAAAACTCCAAAGAGTTTGAATCTGATTATCTTTACTCGTTTGACTAATTTTGGTGTATAGGCTTTAAACCCTAGGTTTCTCTTCTTATTGCACTGATTACTTCAACTTTTTTTTTTCTGTTATTGTTTATCTATGTCAATCAAAATAGATTGACTAAATTTATTTAGGGTTTGAATTATATTTTTCTATTAAAATCAGTACTTCCCCAAGATTTTACCTAGTTTCCTTATGACTTTTGATTGGTACTACTTGCCTTATTTAGATTAATTAGTCTAATTTATGGTTAATAACTGATTTATTTACCTTGTTTGAATCCCAATCAGTGTTGGTAACTGATTCTCCTTATTTCAAGGTGACTCTTCCAGATTCTGTTTGTATCAATTAGCTTGGTTTAGCCCCAATTCACTAATTAATTATATTTGCCTACGTTATTTGTGAACTCTAATTTTCTTGCCTTAATTGTATTCTCTGTTGAATGCTATATAAACTCCATTCTGATTTATTTTAAACACACGAACACACTCAGAAAGTTCCACCTACATACACAAATTCTTAATCTTACTCACACACACACTCTCCATTATGATCTTTTCTGTTGCTTGTGTTTGTTGCACTGTCTAGCCGACTGAAAGCCAAGGCTAGACTATTGGACTCTACTTGTTCTCAACTTCCTATTTGCTATTTCTTAACTGGTATGTCTCCACTTTTTCCATCACTCAGTATGCTATGTAATTAGACCTATGTTCTTCACGCTTATTGATCTTAATCAGCATGTCTACTTCGATGTAATTAGACCTATGTGCTTCATGTTCATGGATCTTAACCAGCATGCCTACTTCCATGAAATTAGACCTATGAACTTCTTGTTTTCAGCATGTCTGCCTTTATGTAATTAGACCGATGTCTATTTGTTTCTCAACTAGCATGATTTCTGTCCTATTTTAAGTGTTCAACTTTAACAAACTCCTGATTAATTCATGATTTCTATGCTCTCAACTTCTACTACCTTTCTGTATGATTGTCTGATTAATAACTTGATCCCAACATACTTTTCTCTAATTAATATATGCCTATATTGTTCACTTAATAATAGCTAATCGATTAAGGCCATGTGAATCCTTGTTCAAATTAATTGTCACTCTGTTTTGTCTGTTGTTTGATTGTTGGAGTTCATAGCTGAACTCCTTCTGCTAAATATGTGCTGCTTGTGGTTCTTGTAATTTGGTAATCTGTTCTTATGCACTTCTGAAATCCAAACTGTTTTCTTTACTAAAATTACTTCCTACTTTTATACTATTTTCAACCCCTACTCTTAGCTAACTAGGGTCCTGCACCCCCATTGTGAGCATTGCTTAGGGTCCATAAGACTCCTCTGAACTTTGACATATTGGGGTTGGTTTCCAATCCTTTATGAACTGTGTGTTGAACATCTGATTCTGGTGTGAGCACTGCCTAGGGTCCCTGGGGCCCTTTGGGAACTTTGACACACCAGGAACCAGCTTTATGTGTTATGGATTGACTACACTACGCTCAGAGGTGCTATGTTTGGAGGCTTGGTTACAAGTTGATGTTGGGCTTATGAAGGCTCTCTATAGTATAGTGATATTCATTATGTAATTCATTTATATTGGTCTGTATAATAATTCTTGTAAAAACAGATACCGGGGTTATTAGTGAGAATTTGGAGGGATTTTTATATATCTCTGTTGAAATTAGGTAGAGAACTTGCCTATAGGACTTGATTCTGCTGGTATTGTATTATTGTTTTGACCCTATGTTGCACATCAGCATATCAAAAATCCTATTATAGGGATTTACGTTTATTTCTGCATATTAGACGTCATGTTTATAGGACTTGCACATATTTTTTATCCAATGTGCATTAGTAACCATGTCTATAGGGTATTGGCTATTCGAAAAACCATTTTCCTTATCAATCCGCTCTAAGAATTCTGCCTATGCATGAGTAATAAGGATCCTGCCTATAGGAACTTAAGTCATCTAGATACTGTGCCTATAAGGTTTCAAAAATTAATTTTTGCATTTAGATACCATGCCTATAAGGTTTCAAAATTCATTTCCGCATTTAGATACCATGCCTATAAGGTTTTAAGATCGGTTTCTGCACTTAAATATCATGCCTATAGGGAATGCACATAAAATCGGTCTTCTTTGTCATAAAATAATGTTTGTTATCAGTCCCAACACTTAGAAAGCATGCCTATATGGTCTAAAGATAAAATCAGCCTGTTAAAATCAGTAACTGTTTACAGCTTAGATACCATGCTAATAGGGTTCTGCCTGGCTATCACTTAGGCAAACCTGTAGGATAGTTAAAACCTGAGATTACAATTGTGATCTTCTTGCTGCTTGAAACATGTTCAGATTCAGTAAGTGATAAAATTAGTAGGCTAACTGATAAGTATTCACTGCATCTCTTAAATAAAACGGTTGTCTATTCTGTTTGTACTCATTTAGATATCCTGCCAATTGGAGTCTTAAAATTATAAAACTGCTTTATCTGAATGGCGTGCACTTGCTTTGTATCTATTTTTGGAGGTAAATATGAGCCCCTTAAGTGATCTTTTATGTGACAGTCCTACTTGTTTTGTTTGTCGCTTAGTTTTCTCCTTTTAAACACCATAGGTGAGTCTAGAACCACATTAAATAGAGGTCCTAAACACCTCCAGGGCCATATGTAAGGGATGGGTAATGCACACATAAGGCACGTACAAAATACTATTAGAACGCTTAGTTAACAATGATTAAGGGGAGGGTAATTGGGTAGTAAAGGATATGATGACCTGTGCGCGAATGCTACGCGTAACACCTCTATTTGAGGATAGTTTACCGAGTATTGCACAGAAGTGATCCTACAGGCTAATAAACTTAGGACCCCCTTTATGCCCCTTTAAATAATCTATATTTGTCTAAATTGCTTTATTTGCTTATAAGACTAGTTCACCTAATTCGAGTTTGGCCGGAACCAACCATTATGGACCTCGAGGGGTGCCTAACATTATTTCGAGCCCTTACCCAACCTCTGGTAATGCAAACCAGTTTATGAGTTATTTGCTTTAGGTGCCCTAACGCACCTTAAATTCGTTAGGTGGCACTCTTCAAATTTCATACCCAATTCCCAAAAGGAAATGAGTTGTCCCAAAAAAATGCCAAAACCTGGACTCCGCGAGGAAAAAAGGGGCGCGACAAGAAGGCCATAAATTCCGTTGATTACCTCGGGGCTGAAATTGAGTTGCACACCCTGCACAGTAGTAACTAAGGTTCCTTGGAAGTTGGTCCTCACGGTGTTTGCATAAAATTCCAACACTACTATGTAGTTGGCGTCATTTGGTTGAGTGGAAACAAATCTACCTACTTTCTAACAGTCTTGAAGTCCGATATTTTAGTTCAACCATTTCCATGTTTATGCCTCTTTCCCTAACAATGGTTTTTGACAAGAGTTCATCATATTTCTGTTCACATTCTGCAGATAAAAAACCGGTCATGATCAAAGATTTCCTCTTGTTCAGCTTCAAGACATGTTCTTTCTTAATTTCATTGTGTTCCAGATCCATTTTATGCCCAAAGTACCTACAAAATAGACCAACGATGTTAAAAGCTCATAGAGACTCTTAAAACAATGTATTAGGAAGTATTTAGGCCAAAGAAATGGTAAAAGGGTCCCCGGGCGGAGCTGTGCAATGCTACTGTATTTTGACATTTTGGGGGCTGCCATATTTTGCCCTTCGTGTTCACGTAAGCTCCATCACATTCTCGAATAGCAAAAACAATTTGCACAAAAATTTGACCTTCGCGTTCGCGACCAGACCATTGAGTTCCCGAAGGTCATCTTCATCACCTAAAGATGCTTTTCTTTCAGGCATTTTTTCAAACAGTTGGTGTTCCTTCTTTTCCTTCTCATTTTCAGTCAAGTTTAGCACACATATTGCCCAAAATTTTACAATAACAATCACATACTAACACTGAACCAACCTCACCCAGTAAGCACAACAAATTTCACAAGCAAGGTTGGAATTTAAGACTCAAACTATTGAACCCTAAGCATAAAACAACCCCATGGTTGCTCTTCTACCATTTCACACCAAGAAAAAGGGGATAAAGTTAAGAGACAAGAGAGAAAACCACATGCCTTGAAAATGGCGAGGGAAAATTGCAACACAATTTTAAAACTTACCTGACTGCGCGCGTTCACGAGGGTAGTGTCACTATGCAAAAGGTAAAAGCTAGACAAACAGTCGTGAATGTGAGAATAACATCACAGACATATAGGCTTAATTTTTCATAACCCTTCGCGATCGTGAAGTTCCATCGCGACCGCGAAGCAGTGCGTCTGCAATTTCCAATAGCTACTGGTTTTTGGCCGTCCGGTCACCCCGACCTGCTCAAATAAACTTCAAAAATTCTAAAACTTGGCAGATTAGTCAAAAATAATACTACTATAAAAAAGAAAATTTCAAAAATGACTAAAAATTTAAAAACGATGGGTTGCCTCCCACCAAGCGCCGCATTTAATTTTGTGGCACAGCGTGAATTAACTTTACCACTTTTCTCGCTATTTGGAAGATATGCACTAGGCACTTAACTTGGAATCAAGTTTGTGACTACGAGAGACCAAGGGGAGGGAGGGGTAAGTCGATGATCATGCCAAATTTTAATTTATTCATTTTGCATTTCTTGGCTTTCATGTGAGGAATGTCATTTTGCCTTCTTGTGCCTTCAAATTGTAAAATGTATGGCATTTGCCTTTCTTCCTTGCAATCCCTCATTAAGTTGTGTAATTTAATTCCCATATCACCACACAACTCCAATATTGATAAATGCTTGGAATGTGACATCAAGCCTCCAAATTTCAATTCTTTCCGAATTTTGACATCCTCTAAGTCCCCAGGATTAGAGTCAAATTCAACCATATTTTCAACTACACTGTTTGAATCTAATTCCATATTTTTCTTCGCATAACCAACAAGCATGGAGTCGGTTGGCGGATGTTCAATTCTAGATTCCTCAAAATAAAGCTCACTTTCTTCCTCGAAGTTGGACTCTTCTTGACCTCTTTCAATATTTTCAAATTAATAGGCATAATGAGCCTCAATCAATGCTTTCATTTGATCTTCCAAAGTGTGGATAGTCTCATCATTTTGATATAGTGCTTGTTTTAAGTCCTCGAGTTCCAAGCTTTCCTTCTCCTCATTTTCAAGAATGGCCTCCAACATGAGCATCGTCCTCCTATTTTGATCATTTGAGAGTTATTCTTCGTTTTGATTAAGTGCCAAAGAAGGATTTTTGGTGTCAACCTCTAAGGAAGATTCTTGGCTATCATTCACTTCCAAAGCTTTTTGGACCTCTAAAGCTTCAAGCATTTCTCTCATTTGTGTGTTTAAACTTTCAAACGCCAAATCATTTTTGGAGACTATTTTCAAAAAGTTCCTCTAAGGCCTTTTCCTCTTTGTTTCCTCCTTCAAGGAGATATTCCATCATGAGCTTGAACTCTCTATTTTGACCATGCTCAGTTTCGTCCACTTCCTTTCCCAATATTTGTCATCATAAAAAGTAGAATCATCATAGTAGGGGTTCCGGGAAGGGAAGGACAAATAAGAACAATTATTCCAACGACCATTTTGACTATCACACTTATCACAAATACTCCTCTCATGGGTTTGAGATTGTATGCACAATCTGCCCCTGGGAGAATTCAAAAAAACTTTGCCACGAGTGTGGTCCACCTTAATAAGGACAAGGGTCATCAAAGTATGAACAACTACCATCCGACCAATTTTCATTACATTATGCCATTTTTCAAAACTAAGAAAATAAACAAGAAATAAACAAGAAAAATAAACCAAGCTAAGAAAGATAGTTACACAAATATTCACAAGTTTGGACCAAAGCTCTTACGCTTACTTCTCAAACAACCTAAATACACCAAATTGTCCCCCGGCAATGGTGCCAATTTTGATGACGGCCAAATCCACTACTAAAAAGTAAATGGACACGGTTGCAGGAAATATAATTTATCCAACTATGAGTCGGGATCGGATCCCACAGAGAACAATATGTAGGAAATTAGGCGTGTAAAAGAATTATCACTTATTATGCTAAGCCAAACACTTAAAAAGGTTTTGGGAAAATATTTATAACTAATTGCGAAAAAGTAAACTATCCTAGAAAGCAAGTAAAATGATCAATGGCTACAAGTATGGATGCAATGGGAATTACACCCAAGTAATGATCCAATGTATTTCACGATTTTACAAATAAGAGCGAGTTTATGTTAATTGGCCTCGAGTAATAATTATATATTAGCTTCTTCTGAAGACTAACAAGACTTTCTCATTGAATTATCCCTAAAACAATTAAGAGAATAAGAATACCCCAATATGGCTACAAGTAGTTCAATCCTATCCGTAGGTAGAATCTATAAAGTGAGGGTTAAAGCCTCAAGTTCTTGTTAATTAATCATTCTCAACCCCAAATTATCTTTCCCAAATTTACTTCGAAGTTAATGGGCGAGTCCTAAGGTTAGCTAATCCCTTTGGAAATATTAAAGAATAAGAATAATTGAAGAAGCAGTAATTCACTTCATTATAAATAAAAATCGTTCAATACAAAAGCACAACAAGATATTTAATCCATATTTTAAATTTGATTATTTCCATAAATATGATTCAAGTGTTGGAAAAAATACTACACACTTAGGTATTTAATAAAAAGCAAAGAAAAGAAGAAATGAACATAAATGGGTAAGAAATTCTTAATCAAAAGCTTCAAATCTTTAAGACCCAAGTGTGTGTGCTAGAACCCTAGCTCCAAAACTTGACTTCTCTAGTCGAAGGACTGAAAACTAAGCCAAAGATATTTTACAAATGAGCTGGGTCGTATATTAAATGGTTTTTGGGTCAAAAATGTGAAATTCTAGAATTGCTCAATTATTCCGCCTATTTGTCCTTCACGTTCGTGATTATACCTTCGCGTTCGCGAAGGTTTGTTTCCTTCATCTTCGCGTTTGCAATTGTCTCTTCATGTTGACGATTTTTTGTTTACTCTAGCTTCGCGTTTGTGGGAAGACCTTCACAGTCACAAAGGTTTGTTTTCCTAAAGCTCCGCGTTCGCATTTATCCCTTCGTGTTCGCGAAGGGTAACTTAATGGGCAACGTTCCTGTTTGCATTTTTGCTCCTTTTTGACTCGTTTTTACTTGGTTTCTTTACGATCACTTCTAAATCACATACAACCTGTATAATGGATGTAAACGACATTAAACACGCGATTTAGTCAATCAAACATAGCAAAAATCTAAGATTAACAACGAGAGAAGTTGGTAAAATACCAACTTATCAATCACCGTAATACTTCTGGAGCATGGAGACATGGAACACCGGGTGAACTGCTGATAATCTAGGTGGAAATACAATCTTGTAGGCCACCTTACCGACTCTCTCAATTATCTTAAAGTATCCAATATACATAGGTATCAATTTTCCCTTATTCCTGAACCTCATCACACCTTTCATGGTTGAAACCCGGAGCAAAACTCTCTCTCCAACCTTGAATGCAACACCACGAACTCTCCGATTGCATAACTCTTCTGCCTAGAATATGCTGTATGAAATCGATCCTGAATCATCTTGACCTTTTCTAAGGCATCCTGAACCAAATCGGCACCCAACAACCGAGCGTCTCCCTGCTCAAACCAACTAACTGGAAAACGACACCACCTACCATATAAAGCCTCATATATAACCATTTGAATACTCGATTGGTAGTTGTTGTTATAGGCAAAGTCCACAAGCAACACAAACTAATCCCAAGAACCACTGAAATCCATAACACACGCACAAAGCATAACCTCCAATATTTTAATTGTGCACTCGAACTGTTCATCCATCTGGGCGTGAAATGTTGTACTCAACTCAACCCGTGTGCCTAACTCACGTGCACGACTCTCTAGAAGTGCGATTTGAACTGTGTGCCCCGATCAAAACCAATGGATACCAGGACACTGTAAATACGAACAATCCCGTAGATATAGATATCAGCTAACCGCTCTAAAGAATAAGTAGATGCCACCGGAATGAAATGTGCCGACTTGATCAACCTGTAAGGCCCCGTAAAATCTTGTGCTCAAAACCTAGTAGCTCGTAGTGCCAAGGTCCGAATATGTGTTAGGAATGTGTATAATTCTTCGCGCAAGCTTGCTCGCCGCGGTTCAGACCCTTTTTACTAATTTTGCACTTAAGAATCAAAAGAATCAATTTTCCAAAAAATTTCCATTTTTGCGGTCCAGAATGCGGTCGCAGATCTGCTATGTGGACCGCATTTCTGCCGCAGAGTGAAGCAGAAGATTTCCAAAATTGATGTTGAAAATGCGGTCCTATATGCGATCATATAATCAAGATGTGGACCGCATAATCGTCGCATAAAGTCCTCAAGGATTTGTGGAGGTCAGTTCTGCGGTGCAAAATGCGACCACATAACAGGAATGCGGATCGCATTCCTGTCGCAGACCGAAGCAGACCCTTCAGAGTTTTGGGTGCATTTCTGCGGTCCAATCTTCGGACCGTATTTCAATTCTGCGATCGCAGAATGGGACCGCAGATCTTGCTCGAGCTTCTATTTTTCTAAATTTTAAAACCCGACCCCTTTGTCATAAAACACCCAACCCCTCATTCTTTAATGAGCTTCTGCACAAAATAAGAGAGAGGAAGGGAGGGTCTTGAGAGAGAAAGTCATCTTCTCCAAAATTTGATTCTTCAAAACTATCCGGGCCGAGAAATTTCAAGCTTTTCTTCAACCCCCCTTTTTCATGCAGGTAAAATCCCTAATACTTTTCATTAAATTTCAGGTTTAAACTCGGGGGAGTCTCATGCATAGGTCCTTGAAAATAATGGTTGAAATCATACATGCATGTCTATTAAAACCTAAAAGCTAGTAGGAGTAATTAGGTGGGAGTAAAAACTTGTGCAAGGAAGGGGTTAATAACCTAAATATGTTCGGGTAGTGATTTTGAGCCTTTAATTCTAAGTTATGTGTATTAATTCATTCACTATATTGGCGTTGCTAGATTTTTGATGAATTGGAAGTACAAATTAGAAAGGAACTCAGCTCCAGGTATGTATGGCTAACTTTGATCCTTGTAGAATCGCCTTGTTCGGTGTACGAGTGTTTGGTATGTGACATCTACGTGGCTTATTCATGAAAATTATTGTGATTTGTATAATTGTGATTGGTTTGATTGACTGTTGTGGTTAAGTCTCCCGATATAATGGCGCAAGTAACTGGCAATAAACTAAATGCATGATCGTGAAAGTGTTATGTGGTAAGAGTTGAGAAACAAGTGATGAAAGAAAATCGTGAATGATGCAACTGGAACAACTGTGATAACCATATATATGGCTTATTGTGGGCAATTGTCATTGTAATGTAAAGCACATGTGATTTGTTGGATGTGAAGGAAAATACTATTGATGATTATGGAAATACTTGTAAATTGTTGTTGTTATTTCTTAAAAAGTGTTGCTGTTGATCCTTGTGAATTGTTCATTGTTGTTGTGTTGTTTGTGGATTGTGACTATACCGGTGGGATCGGGTTGCGCGCCGCAACACGAAGTTATAAGGTGTGGGTTGTGGTGATAAGGGTGGCCGAGGTAATAAGGGTGGACGATGTAATAAGGGTGGAAAAGTGATCGAAATCACTATTGAAATAAACATTTGAGTAAATTGTGAATCATTAGTGTGGAATTGTGGAAGGTGGAAATAGGAGAGATTGAAAACTTGTTTGGCTTGATTGTTTCCTTTCTTGTGCATTTGATTTTTGTTTCTATTACTGTTACCTACTTGTATATGGATTGAGTTTACTTGGAGCAAATTTGTTCATACATACCAGTACAATTCAAGTGTACTGACGTCCCTTTTGCCGGGGGTGTTACATTCGAGTTATGATTGTAGATGGATCCGCAGCAGGTACTCCAGCCCACCGTTCGTAGCTCCCCCCTTCGTCTTCCATCAGCTTTTTGGTGAGCCTCATTCCTCTCGGGGCCCTATGTGGCTCAGGACGCTTGTGTCAGGAGTTTCATTTTGATTTTGTGTAAGGTTTAGCCGGAGCCTTGTTACCAACAAAAACTGTATTATCCTGTTGTAATTTTAGAGGCTCCGTAGACAGTAAATGTGGGTTGCGAACTTATGTAAATATGTATTTTGTATATTGGGCGATGAAAGTTTTAAACCTCATTAAGGGACTATGTATGTTTTGTAAAATGGTGTTTTAATTATAAGTGACTATTTCCTTTGATTAATGGATAATGAAAATACGGGGTACGCGTGGGATAGGAGGGCACCCAGGTCCGCTTGACCGGGGATACCCGGTCGAGCGCCGGTCATGTCCCACGAATTTGGGGCGTGACAAACTTGGTATCAGAGCCTAAGGTTTTAAAGGAGTCCTAGGATGTCTCGGAGCCATGTCTGGTAGACCCCTACTTATCGATGTGAAGTCGACCACATCTATAAGTGGGGGGCTGCATGGACATTTAGGAAATTTTCCCACTTCTTTGTTATTTTGTATCCTGCAGTGAAGTGAAATGTGAAAGTATCTATATCTAACTCGTGCTTTGTTCCGAGCTTTTTCAGTAATGGCACCTAAAAAGAGATCTAGACTCGTCTTTGGGGCCAATACCACCACGAGTGAGGCTATGAATCATATACCTGATGCCGTGATGAGAGTGACTCCTCGACCTTGAACCTACCTGGACCGTCTGTCCTAGACCAGCATGTTCCTGTTCCTGCAGCGGCAGAGGGTGCCACCATCCCTCCCGCCGATATTCCTGATAATGGCACCATCCCAGCTCCGGGTCCCGAGGCTTCTGATGTGGACCTTAGAGGAGACATCCGTATGTTGACCCAGTTAGAGGCCGCTCAGGCCTAGAGATCTCAGGGTGCCCCTGCATCTACTAGCGGACAGGGAGATTTAGCCGGTTCCAGAGTTAACTAGTTTTTGCGGCTAGCCCCTCCAGAGTTCTCAGGCATAGNTTCAGGCCATTGATTGTTATGCTCTTATTGATCTGGGATCCTCTTTGTCTTATGTCACCCCATTCATTGCTTCAAGATTTGGGATAGAACCCGAACAGCTTCATGAGCCATTCTCTATATCGACTCCGGTTGGTGATACTATCATTGTTGTGCGAGTTTATAGGAATTGTGTTGTTACGGTGTGTGGTCGTATTACTACGGTCGATCTTGTCAAGCTTGGAATGGTAGATTTTGATGTTATTATGGGAATGGACTGACTTTATGCATGTTTTGCCAAACTTGACTGTCGAACGAGAATCCTAAGGCTCGAGTTTCCTAATGAGCCACTTACTGAGTGGAAGGGAAATGGTGTGGTACCGAAGGGTAGGTTTATTTCCTACCTTAAAGCTTCAAAGATGATTAAAAAGCGATGTATCTATCATTTGGTCTGGGTGGCGGACACCACATCAGAAGTGTCTGCCCTCGAGTCCGTGCCGGTTGTGAATGAGTTTCTTGAAGTGTTCCCAGATGTGCATCAGGGAATTCCACCAGATAGGGAGATTGATTTCGGGATTGATGTATTGCCAGATACCCAGCCAATATCTATTCCTCCATATAGAATGGCGCCAGCAGAGTTAAGAGAGTTAAAGGAGCAGCTGAAGGATTTATTAGAGAAGGGGTTCATACGACCGAGTGTGTCACCGTGGGGTGCTTCGATTCTTTTTGTCAGGAAGAAGGATGGGTCGCTCTGGATGTGTATTGATTATCGGCAGCTCAACAAAGTCACCATCAAAAATAAGTATCCTTTGCCTCGGATAGATGATTTGTTCGACCAATTGCAAGGTGCAAGATTCTTCTCCAAAATTGATCTACGGTCAGGATATCACCAATTGAAGATTAGGGAGCAGGATATTCC